>JASSUY010025002.1:0-11967 GCA_032466535.1 Forpus xanthops
AAAAGAAGGTGAACACTTTAACCCTAAAAGTCTGTGAGGTTACTGAGGAAGACTCTTTACTTCATCCCGAGACCCCTCCCAGAGACCACCAGGAGGCAGTGCACATGTGGGAGGGACTTGTGGAACTCAATATAAACCAAGAGCATGTGTTAAGAGGTGTGCGTGTTGGAGAGGAGACTCCCCGCGCACCCAGCGCTGATTGCTTATCTCTATTCAATAAAATTAAGAAAACTGCAAAGTGAGTCATTTATCACAACTAATAATATTTTTTTTTTGCTTCCTTTTGCCCCTAACAATATTCTAATTGCAATTTCAGACTAATGGGGAGGACTCAATTCAGTACCCCAAATAGCTTTTGAAGGGTAAGCTGACATTGGGACACTAAAAGTCACTTTCTTTGAAAGATGTCTAGAGTTAGAGATCCATTTTTTGAGAAATTAGGGGAGGAGGGCAAAAGTGCTTGTTTGTTGGCAATAGTAGTTTGTGTGTGCTGGGGGAATCCAAAGAATAATTTGGAATCTTCTCATTCAGGAGGAAAAAAACCAACAGACTATACTTCCTGCATTCTAAGTGTCTTTCACAAACATGTAACAGTTTCTGCCCTGTTTTTCTTGTAAGGTTTTGTCTTAGGCTTCAAGCCATTTAACCTATTGAGTTCTTACTAGAAAACATGCTTAAAATGTGAGCACTTCCTGGTTCAGAGCCAAATAGTATATGCTGAAGGATCCTTCTGGTTATGACAACGTATCTTATCTCTTTAGCATTAAATAAAGAGGGCCTCCCTGTCAGTTAGTAAGGTTATCTGACACAGACAAAAAACTGCAAATGGAACTAGTTATCCCTTCTTATAGGCATTTTCTATGATGTAACTAAGCCACTGATTTTTCATATCCAAAATCTATAAACATTTATCTGCTTCCAGTGTCAGCTCACTACTCAGCTGTTAAGTGTGCTAAATTGTCTTTACACACTGCATATTCCAGACGCTTGGTACAAATTTTCATTCTGTTCTGGGACTAAAACCAATACTAGGTATACAACATATTTCCTAACAATGAAAAATTTATGTTATTTGCTGTATTAGCAAAGTCTAGAGTGCAACTCATAAGACCTTGTGTGATTTCTTCTTCTTTGGAGAGGGGATACTGAAAGAATTTATCATGTTAATAAAAAAAAAAAAAAACCAACCTGAATTATATCGTATCAATTTAAATTAACTAGCTGAAAGGACAAATTAAAAGGGGCCTGATTATTCCTGCTGCAAAACTTAGGTGTGAAAGTTTTGGCAGTTTTAGTCAAATCAAGCTGGTGACAAAAAAAAAAATGCAGTAAGTTATTCTATTCTTGGACATAGATCACTTCCAATCTACTCCATTTCTATTACATTTTTATTAATTCCTGATATCCAAATGTCCTTCATTTAGGTCAGTGAGTTAACTTTCCTTGAAATTATATTCATTAGGCTAAAGTCTTAGAGAAACCTACATTTTCAATAAAAGATTGTAAGTACAAAAGGAAATGGTTTTCCCAGGTTAAGAGAGCTAGTTAAGCGAGAATGACATTTTGCATCATGAACTGTAAAGTAGACTTGAATGTTTTCTTTACTTTTAATATGCATAAGGTGTCTTAGACTGTATTTTAGCTCCCCTAGAGCATGTCTTATGAAGTCTCTGAAAGTAACTTCTTTCTACAATACCCTGACCATTGGCCCAAGTCTTTCCTGAACTGTTTTGATCCCATGAGCTCTGTGAGGCCACAATGCTTTTTTTTTTTTTTTCCACATTCCTTAAGAATTTTTGGTTATCTACATTCCTTCATAGTTATTTGGTCCATCCTGGCAAGCATTTCTTCTTATTCTTTTTTTTTTTTTTTTTTTGTTGCTGTTTGGTTGTTTTATTCTATTCTTGTTCCCTAGGGGAAAAACATTAATAAACAGCTATTGTAATATGTTAGAGCTCATATTTTTTTTCTCTATTTCAAGTTAGAAATGAGAACAGAATTTTAGAAAGGAAGGAATAAATAGATTAAGCAATAGAAATCAAACTTCTTTTTTCTTTATGCCTCACTCTTACAGTTTGCATCTCTTCAGAACGACTGGATAAAATAAAGAACTAGAAAAATTAGATATATAAATAAATAGCTTTAATATTATGCCCATAGGTCCACCAGATAGGTTTACTAATTAAAAAAAAAATAATTATAATACCCATATTTCATTTTATTCCTTGAGGTTTAAGAACCATTCCATAAGATCATTCGTCATGTCATCCTGGTTCATTCTTCTTACTGTCTTTTTTTGTATATCATATGAAATTTCAGTTAAAACATATGCACAATAACCTTTCATTAGATTAAGTTTTATGCACAGCTAGGAAAGCTGTTAGAAAACTACCTGCTGAACAAATTCCAAAAAGGAAAAGGACAAATATCAGGAAAGAGAGCAAGATAAATGAGAAAACTCTTATGGTGCTTATTATTGATAAAAAGAATCACTTATGTAAGAAAAAAAAATAACCAAAAGGCAATAACAGCAATACATTGCATTTTTTAAGTTCGTTAGGAATATCATTTTTGGTTTAAATAGGACCCTCTGTAACGACTTTAGTATACATTTTGTAATGGTATCCATTTTATAATAGGAGCATTATCTCACATTATGTTTGACTAGCTGTGGCCAAAAAAGCGCATTAAGGAAAATAAATCTCATCTGAAAATTGATAACGGTTATCAAACTTTTAAATGACCACCTGTTACGCAAACCAAAATCAAATTCTTAAGCATCTCAGTAGCATAGCAGCATTTTTGAATGCTATTTTGATATTTTATACGTCTCAATTCAGAGATTTTACTATTTCCTTCTATTTTCAATTGGACTGTATTTGTAAACTGCAGTGTAATAAATCAGAAACAAACAGACAAAAAAAAATACAGAAGATACATTCTCATGTAAATTTTCTAAAGTTGTGGAATGGGGATATAAAGAATCTCAGATAATTAAAATAAATATCTTACTAGGAATCTCCAGAAGAATTTCTATTTTAAAATACTTGGTTTTAAATGAAAACTATTTACATATTCTGGAAGTGAATCGAAAAGTTTTCCATTACAGTAGGAAAAAAGATGATGAAAGAAATAACAAGGAGTTGAAAATTTTCACCATATTGCTAGGGAAATCTCCAATTCCCAATTATGAATGCCTTTTTCCATTACTCCTAAAGGCATAATCTTTAAAAGTTAAGTAATAAACTTCAAAAACAAATAGAGGGTCTCAGTCTTTATCTTGTTTATCATTTATTAAGATTTAATGTACTTGGAATACAAAAATGTGTTCAAGGAAAAATGAATTTTTCTATTTATTTCAATTATGTATTGCAAGCATTTTGAGGTTTTCCTTTGACTCAAAAGTATAACATTGTACAGATATATTTTCCTAAACCCTGTAGTATATCCCCTTATACTCAGTAGTAAATTCTCTCTAGTGCTACTGCTCAGGTTTTTTGTTTTTTTTTTTTTTTTTTTTTATGACAGGCGGGAAACAGACTTTGTATCGTAAGTGGTAGACATGTGTGCTATAGTTTTATTACAGTAGAAATGTTAGTTAATATTGTTCATTTCAATTCACATTATGTTAATTGTAGAATCATATAAGGAATTTATTATAAAAGTCTTTATTTGAACTTTGCTTTATTGTAATTATCTTTCTTGATTGTATAATTCTTATGGTGACATTTAAAACAGAAACCAATATTTTAAAACACGACAATACCTTTTAAAAATCTTACATTTCATTTCTTTTGCTTCATTCAAAGATTGCAGATTAGTTTTTTATTGTACTCTAGCTGTGTATAAATTGCTACACTGTATAAAATTTGGAGAACAATACAAGATAAAACAAGCATTTGAAATCATACCACAGTAGTTCATGGTAATTTGCAGTGTTGTTCAGAGACATCTCTTCAAAATGCTTTCTATTCCTTCCAACACCTGAAAATAAATGACAAGATGCCTTACCAATAATGTATATGTTTATGCATAGTACAGATTGTAGTAGGCAAATCAGTCCTATGTGCATATCTACTACCTGCTAGTGTGTCAAAAGTGCAGCAGGTGGGGAGCAGTTTGTGTCCATTCCATTAAATTTTATTTTTCTCTCAGACTGTGTAACTGTCTCCAGATTATCAGCTGGGAATGGCAGCTCCTGAGCTGTACCTGAACACCATTTATTAAAAATGTTATAAACCTGGCCAGCAGCTGTTCTAACAAAATGATATTTTAGGGGAATGTAGAAAACTCTTTGGAGATGACCATGCAAGCACAATTTACGAGCTCATCGAATCTCTTCTGAACCTCCAACACTGGCAAATGTAACTATTTAGGGGGTGGGGTGATGTCTGTATCTGAGAAACAACATAATATACTATAGAACTTAAATGTCTCAGAAAGTCAGAAGTTGTTTTGTAGTCTCTTAAAAGACTGACACAAGTGAAAAAAAAAAAAAAAACAAATAAATAAACCATGTGATTTGTACTAGTTTTTAAAAAATCCAAACTTACCTGAAAAGTAGTAAACCCCCCTAAAAGACATCATCAATTATTGAAAAACTGTAATTTTTTTTTTTTTTTTCCTGATACTTTAGTTGTCATGGAATGATAATCTCCTCTTTCAAAATTTTATAAAATACATGGGGGTAGTTCTGGTAATTGGTTAGAATGCCATTCTGGGTACTTTTCAAAATTACTACTAAGTACATAGTGCCTGATAGGATTTTGATTAGAATGACTAAAAGATGATCCTAAACACTTTTTACGAATGTATGATGGAATCAGTGGTGGATATTTATGCATTCTTAATTAAATAATGCATTATTTGATTTATTTCTCTTACATAAACCATGGATCATTTCAACTTGTCTTGAACATTCAGTTTCTATTTGAGTTTATGGTTGAGTAATGCATTTCTGTTATTTCTCAAAACAGAAATAAAGAACAAGAATATAACTAAGCAGTAACAAAAAAAAAAAAAAAAGGGGAAAAAAATCTTTCCCTATCTACACTTGTGGAAATGAAGGCACTTGGCACTTTTGTGAATTCCATTTAAATTTGTCCCATCTTTCCTTAATTTAGAACACAATACCCTTTGGATATGTTGCATATTTCAAAATTGTAGTTTAATTTAGTGCTATCTCCACTTATGGTTGACTTACAGAACTGTGGGATAGGGAAAACAAAAAATATTAGTGCTGTCACAGAGCAAAACACAAGGATAATGCAAAATATAACAAAAATGTCATTTGAATGTAATGTTTTGAGAGGAAAGTAGGTGATTGATGGCAGCTCTAAACTCTGCAAGGCAGGCAAACAGTTGGGATTTTACCAGCAGTTCTGCAATTCATTACCATACAAATATCAGTATTTCCAAGTGTGGAAAATGTGGTATAGATTGATACATGTTTTTTATAAGCTATAAGAAATAACTCAAAGTCTTCTTATATTTGATTCTGGCTTGTCTGTGCATACAACATAATGCAAATTTCTGATTAAACAGAATAACTACAAACCTGTGAAATATTATTAGTTCAAGATGTAGTTGATACAGCTATTTGTTATATGAGATAATTAGTGACTTCATTTTTTAACATATTATAATGCACTGAAGATGCTCAACAACTAAGAGAATTAACTCTCTTGGAGTTGTATACATGTATTAATGAGGTTATCACTTACCATCTATACATGTTAAAACTACTCAACATCTTATTTACAGAACAGAAATGTTATTTTGAACAGCTTTCCTTCCGTGCAGCACTGCTGATTAATCATAGTGTTTGCATCTAGATATGAGTCTTAACATTCTTGTTAAGAATAAGAGACTTTTTATTGGTACTTAAAGAGTTTTGTTTTCATTTTAAGACTAACTCCTCCTCCCCAAGTGATCAAAAATAGAGTGATTATTTTTAAAAAGAACACATTTGAACTTTTAAAATAACACAGCATGTTAATTTGTCATGGTTTAACAGAAGGTATTATGTTTAACTGTTTGAGGTAGAGAACATTATGATGTCTACATACAGGGTCAAACCAAAGGTGAATCTTTTTCCGTTTTTTGTTTGCAAGAGTAACTCTATATAAAGGTATGGAGAGCAGTAAGACAAAAGCAATTCCACAAGGTAAAGGTCATAATACCCTTTCTGCCTTCAGCTGTTTTCAAAGACCTGGGGGAGCTGAACCCAAGTGGACTGTTTGTGATTTGTTATATTCTTTAGCACAGCTTTGCACAGGACAATTACCTCTTGAAGCACCACCTTGTGTTTTGGACATAGAATCTAATTGGTTGGAAAGACCTTTAAGATCAATTCCAACCTTTACCCTAGTACTGCCAAGTTAAGACTTCTACTAACTTCATTTGATGCTCTCTGGTTCCTACACTGGAAGACAGAGTGAACAGCATGATCCTGCCTACCTTCTCCATGGCGCTCACAAAATATATTCCACAGTCATCCAAGCAAGTGTGGAATCTTTCTTCTGTAATGAGCATCAAGGGACTGACAGCTGTGGGGAGCTGCAATGGAGTCCTGGGACATGTGCAAGTTGGGGGAGTACTGGGGAGGGAGACTAGAGCCAGCTCAGGGGCCTGACACTTACAAAAGATTTATCGTACAATGGCCTTAGTACGAAAAATTTTTTATAAGTATGAAACATTTTTTGAATCCATATGGATGGAGACAGGGGTGTCAGAAAGAGACAATGACATAAAATACTGAACATATGACAGTCTGAATCCCATAGCTGGATCTGTCTCTTATTCTGAATTCCACTGAAATAATTTTAGCAATTAGCCATGTCTCTAAAGAGTATGGTTATCAAATAGTTAATTTCTGACATCATATATTCATGAGTTTTTACTTCCATGTGTTTGTGGAGTTCATGATAATTGCATTGACTGTAATGTAGCTAGAAGCTAAAATGAAGTCTTTTCACATAGCTAAAAAGATATAACAAGTGATTTTAATTAAATACTTCTACAGATTTCTCACATCTACTGTAAATACCTCCTGGGTTTGTTGGGAACAGTGATAACATGTTTTTCTTTCTATTTAACAAGTTTTCATTTGTGCTACTCACCTTTCTCTAATTTGCTCAAGTTAAGGTCAAGTGTGTTGATCTGTGCCTTTTATCTGAGTGTTCTCAAGAAGGATGAAAGAATCACTTTAATTTGTAAGCTTCTATTTTATAGTGCAAATACTGCATTTTGTTAATCAAGTATAGCCAAACAAAACATTGTGAATTGCACAGCCATTCAAAAGACTCTGTGTTTACCTTGTCCTGACTGGTCTATTCTAGCTTAATGAGAAACTTTATAAGAAAGGAGAAATCTACTTCTTCAAGACAGCTTATCATCTTCAGATTTATGTATGTGGATGTGTGTGTTTGGGAAAAGGTGTCTGAAGTACCAGAGACGTGCCAGAGAGAAAAAAATGGAAATGAAAGAGATTGCCATGCAGGTCTGAAGACCCTCAAAGGAGCAGGGCTCTGTCTGCAATTAGAGAACAGACCAAAGACAAACTTGTGAGGTAATAAAAGAAACTTTCTTACAAAGCCAGAAAGGGAATTCTCTGAAGTTTATTCAGCCCAGCAAGCTACTGGAAATTGTTAGACTGGAAAAAGCAGCAGAAGGAAAAAAGTTGCAAAGTCATTGCAATGGCACAGTGGGAAAAGGAAAGTTTTGTATTTAATGACTTAAATCAAAGAGTTATTCCTATTTTTACAATTCCTTTTTTTTTTTTTTTTTTAGTACCATCTGCGTTCTGATGTTAACTGTAGGGACTGAAAGTATTTTGAGCCTTTTTATTGTTGTCAGACGAAGACAAGTGGAAGGTGTGAGTGTGTGTGTGCCTGAGAGAAAGGAGGGAGGAAGAGATTCTAGAAAATAAGAATATAAATAAGATATAGCTATCATAATTGTCTGCAGTGTGTTATTATTAGTGACATAGTTTACAACTACTTTTGAAATCAATATGGATGAAATGAAGCTGAAATGTAAAGCAACAAATTGTTAAGGAGGGTATAATCATTGTACTGTATAAAACTGCAGGTGCTTTCATTCAGAGTTGCTTCAGTTTAGTCTGATGGACTGAAAACCCTTTGCAGCTGAAGCTCATTCATACTCTGCAACATACCTTCCGCTTTGTTTTTCCCTGAAAGAAATCTTGTTCCTATGTAAAGGCAGCACTCCACAATGAACTGAAATAGTTTAGTAGAGACTGACAATAAAAGCATTGCTTCAAAAGCTTCCTCCTGATCTAGACTGAATTTTTGATTCAGACCTGTTTAGAGTAAGTGGTGTCTATTCAGGATCTAAGTTTTAATTCTTTTCACTTTTTACTGCTATACAACTCAGAAAACTGTGGATAGTCTTTGTGTGAGTCAGTTTGATAATCAGCTGGGGATCCATTGTATTATTTGCATGCAATGTAAATTGATGCATGATGAGTGTTATTGTGATCTAAGATTTTTTTGTGACAGCGTATCTCTGCAAATGTATTATGCAGCATGTGTATACTTGTACTAAAACTGCTATTACTCCTATAGATTTCCTGGTTTTGGTTCAGTAGTTCAGTATTTATTTGCGTATATAATACTTTTAGGCATATAATCTGCACATCTGATAATCTTCATTCCCTTGGTCTGGCTAGAATGGAGTTAATTTTCTTCATAGTAGTGCATATGGTGCTGTGATTTAGATTTGTGACTAAAACAGTGTTCATGGAACAAGTGGTTTAGCTATTGCTGAGCAGAGCTTTCGCATCATTAAGGTAGTCTTTGTCTCTTCCTGTGCACCAGTAGAATAGGAATGGGTGAAAAACTGTGAGAAAATATTGTCAGGAGAGCTGTCCCAAATTAATCAAAGGGATATTCAACACCATATAACATCATGCTCTGCGATATACTTGGAGTATGTTTTTCCAAAGCAATCATTGCCTAAAGACTGTCTGGGTATTGAATTTCTGGTGAGTGATTGCCCTTGCATCTTTTTTTTTTTTTTTTTTGGGGGGGGGGGGGTTGGGGTGTTGTTGGTTTTTGTTTTTTTTTTATTAAATTATTAAACTGAGTTCATCTTGACTCACAAATTTTTAGTACTTTTGCCCTTCTGATTCTCTCCTCCATTCCACTGTGGGGAAAGAGCAAGCAGCTGGTGGGTGCTTAGTTGGCAGCTGCGGTCAGCCCACTACACCTCAAAATTCCCAGTCTTGAAATAACTCCTAGTGCAGCAAACACACAAGAAAACAAAGTCATGACATGCTATTGAGATAAAAGAAACAAGGTTATAAGTAACATTAGGCAGCTGTTGGGAAGGAAGGATTATTTTGTATGGAACTGAAGGTGGAGGTCTACTGGAGAAAGGAGTTCTTACAGTCTGTTCATATTAGCAAAACAGGAATAAAACTCGGATGTTGACTCACAGGATATTTATTTTATTAATACATGACTTGTCATTTTTATATCTGAGAAGAAATTTGATGCCAAGTTGGTACTTATTTTGTACTGTAAGCTCTGGGTTTTATCTACTACATCAAAAGGTGCAAAAGCCACCATCAGAGACCAATTCAAAAGTTTGCTGATGAGAAAGTTATTCTGTACTGAGACAGCAGTGCAGCTTACACTGGATTGTCAGCTCTGAGTCCCTAAAGGAGGTCAGGGAACAAGGGGAATTTTTACCAAGAACTAGAAGTGAGCAAGAGTTATTACATAGGAGTTTAAGAATACAGAAAAAATGACGTGTGTATTTTCTAAAGCAGACAATAAAAACCATTTGTGATTTTTTTTTTTTCCCTTTAAGTTCCAGGTTTAGAAATTTCAATTCATTAATTTATTTATTTCTACTTAGAATGTAGTAAAGTAATTATGCTTTGCTTCATTGTAAGAGATTGAACTTAAAGTTCTTAGAAACACCTTATAGAATTTTTTTTTTTTTTTCCTGGATAAAAAGGTCATCTGGTATGAAATCTTTAAATCTTCAACAATTCTCAGGGTTATTTGGTCTGTCAGAAGTATTCATCTCAGCAGAACAGCCCATCACAGGGCATTTTCAGTGAATGTGTCAAAACCTACAACTTCAGCTCTAAGAGGCTTGGTTCTATAGAAGCTACTGTTAGGCTAAAAGAGAGACAATATTTAAGCTTTCACTGATTTAGAATTTCTGTCAACACTAACTTCAGCATGATTTCCTATTCATTGCTTGCTGAGATTCAATTTATCCTTACTACATCATCCCATTTTTAAGTGTTCAGCTTATTAGAAATGTAGATTTCAACAAAATAAATTATGTGTCTATTTTTGAAAATGAATAGCAATGGTCTACAGATTAATAACATATGGTAACTCTGGGTTTATATAATTTAAGAAAGTTATTCTGAAATATGTAGTAAGTAATTAAGAAAATCTTAATAACCAGGTGCACATTGTTCAGCACTTCCAGGATAGGATTAGATTTCATAAAATTACATATTAATATTGAAAACAAAGTATAAGTAATGATGCATATGATTATATAAGATTTAAAAAGCAGATCGGGTTTTCAGAGAAATATTGAAAACTGAACAACCTAGTTTCTCACAGGATGCCATTATCCTGTTCAATCTGCAGGAGTGAAACGAAACATGTTAAAAAGAGAGTTTAAAACAGAATTAGAGGTAGCATCAAATTTTTATTTCAGCATGAAAAAACCCCACAATAAAAACTCAGGGATTTTCTTTTCTTCTGTTTTAGATAAAATTTACATTGTCAAAAAAGAAACATTGCATATGTCAAAATGCTATATATGCTGTTAAAAAAGCTGCTCTAGAGATGTCTTGGTTTCAGTTATTTTTCTTCCTAGTTGCTGGTACAGTGCTGTGTTTTGGCTTAGAATCATAGAATAGTTAGGGTTGGAAAGGACCTTAAGATCATCTAGTTCCAGCCCCCACGCCACGGGCAGTGAACACCTCCCACTAAACCATGCCATCCAAGGCTCTGTCCAACCTGGCCTTGAACACTGACTGGGATGAAGCATTCACAACTTCCCTGGGCAACCCTTTTCAGTGCCTCACCACCCTTACAGTAAAGAATTTCTTCTTCATATCCAATCTAAACTTCCCCTGTTGAAGTCTGAACCCTTTACCCCTTGTACTATCACTACAGTCCCTAATGAAGAGTCCCTCTCCAGCATCTATGCAGGCCCCCTTCAGATACTGGAAGGCTGCTATGAGGTTTCCACACAACCTTCTCTTCTCCAGGCTCAACAGCCCCAACTCTCTCATCCTATGTTCATACGGGAGGTGCTCCTGCCTCCTGATCATCCTCGTGGCCCTCCTGTGGACTTGTTCCAACAGTTCCATGTCCTTTTTATGTTGAGGATACCATAACTGCACACAATATAATTGACCTTCTAGAGAATTCAGTGTAAAACACACAAAAAAAGCTGTAAGTCTTTATGCCTGTATTTCTATCTTTACTACTTATTCACATTTTACTCTCTCAAAACGCGTACAGTGTAATCTTTTTAATCCTATATTTCTGGACTTTATACTCTTTTGTGACTCTAAAAAAGAAAAAAAAAAAAGAGCAAAAATTTTCCCAGTAAATGATAATGAGTACCTTTGACAAGGACCTTGACTATCAAGGAAAAGTCATGTTTTGTTCTCAGGAAAATGAGTATAGATTTTGTAATTGTCTTCCATGGCAGCAAAATTCTACTCTGTTTTCTTTAGAGAATTATGTGCATAGGTACAGAAGGAAATATTAAATATACATTTACTAAGTTCTCTGTTGGTTCATCATAGCTCTTGGAAGCAGCATTCACTATTTAAACAGGAGATTGGTGTCTTACATTCTTATGAATGATAAAAGTAGATAGTTTTATAGGTAAAACCCATACCTTTTCATGAATGTCTACCTCCATCTCAGCCAGACTCAGTACTTCCACTTGGAA
>JASSUY010025006.1:0-18268 GCA_032466535.1 Forpus xanthops
GATCATCCTCGTGGCCCTCCTCTGGACTTGTTCCAACAGTTCCATGTCCTTTTTATGTTGAGGACACCAGAACTGCATGTGTAGGTCTTCCCAGTTTTCCGGTTTTACACTTTGAACACCAAATTTCTTCAGGTACTTTCAGCATCTGGACTCTGCCTTTTGAAAGGGATGGGAGGATTTGTCTTGGCATAGTTTGATATGACTGATTAGTTTAACTAATCTCAGGAAAAGGAAAAGACTGGAGAAGTGTTCAAATGCAGGGCTGATTTATGGGATGAAGAATAATAAACCAACAGAAGTGGATTATCCCAATAATGGAATGGAAAAAAATCAACACTAACCTAGAAATCAAGAAAAAACAAATAAAATTACTAACAAACAAACAAAACCCTTTCATTTAGCAACATGTTCAGGTATTATCAAAAACTGTGTGCTAATTTGACTGCATGCACCCGGCATCAAAACATGCAAGAACAGTAAACTAGATGTAGTAAGGGGACCCTACTAGGTGGTAATGCTTTTGTAAGATCTGACAGAAGACAGAAGCTCTGAGAAAGATTCTGTTAAACCTAGAGAAACATTTTCCCCTGACCAAAGTCATATGAAGTTAGCAGCAAGCAGCATAAGAAGGGGTGAAGAACCAAGAAATACCGACACTGCTGTTCTTTTCTCTGCAGAAAGATAAAGGAAAAAATGAAAAGGGGAGAACTGAGGAATAAAGGAAATCTCTCCAATAGTTTGTAATGAATATTCTACAAATATTCATTACAACAATTCTAACAAATCCCTTGTTACTCACTTGCTTGCCTACACAGCTATATCAGAAAGTGTCACAACATGAAGAAAACAGGAGACAAAACCGTGGATGGCTGAGAGATTCTATGTTCAGTAAGAAACACAATGATACTTAAGAACAGGAGGAAAAGTTATTTATTGAAGAGTACTCTCTTCATATTCCATCTGTAAGTCTCTTAGTCCTAAGACAATGACCTAATATAATAAAAATTTAAATAAATAAAAAAGCCAATAGAAAAAAGGAGGATGGGGAAAAAAGCTAACAACCACTAAGATAATATTTGTTAGACAGAAGGGACCATATATGAGCCTTTACAATAAAAAACAAGATTTATTAAGAATCATAAGATTTTTGCCTTCTTTTTCTTCATATATCTATAGAGCGATAATTTTTTTTGTGACTAGACAACACATTAACAGGCTAGATCATAGGCTTCTAAAGTGAAGCAGACTTCTGGTGTCATATGCACATGGGATGCTCATAATGACCGGGAAGCAGGAAAACTGCTGTTCAGTGCCCCAGTCCTAGGACAGAGAGGGGGAAGGAGCATAGGATTCCTCCATCTCCTTGGGAGCTGACCCTGTTACCTGGCAGCTAAACTCTTGATGGAATTAAAGCTTAGTGTATAATTATGGCAGGCAACATGGACCAAACAAGTGTCCCAGATATGGATGCATGTACTTTAAAAGCTTTGATACAGCTTTTTTGAAACCTTTGCATTTTGGGCTAATGGGCATTCTGGGGAGCAATACTGTTAAATAGTATTTCATTTATGTATTTGTTTTAAAGCAGACTGGCTGTAAAAACTTTCAAAATTAAAAAAAAAAAAAAAAAGAAGTTTCATCATAGGACTGTATAGAATAGTCATGTTTTTAGATTTACTCCATTGTGAATTCAATCAAGTGTCCCTGATAGGAATTGGGTTAATGGGGAGTAAGGGGCCTATAGTTACAATACAGGACACATGGAAGACTGGAGTTTGTACTGCACAGAAATAGGGAGGGAGTTTGCTCAATATTTATACTCACAAAAAATGGTAACATCCTCCCTCCAGTGCAGAAATTAGTTAATGACAAGATAAATCAATCAACAGTCTGCAGACCTGAGTCACTGAGAGCAGCTGGTGTTTAGCAGCCTATGTGTTAGATACCAAGGAAACCCTAAAAACAGGAAATATCAAACCCAACTCAAGAAACTAGAACTGTCGTGAATCTGTACTTTTCTGATTCATTCAATGACTTGCAGATGTCCTCCAAAACCTATGGCCAATTTAGAAGAAGCTAGTCAAGGTCTTTAAATGAATCTGAGCCATCAGTCACTAATAGCAGATCCAAGTTGCCAACTAAGACAAATGAGTTTCTAAGAAGTTTCAAATTATTTTGTTCTTAAACAAACCTGCATCCCCAAATCTGCTGGTTAAGGAAGGGCTAAAGCATCTGTTACTATTTTTAGAGTTTCAATAACTAATTACATTACAGTGCACCAGCCACAATCAGACCTGCAGCCAAAATCTGCTCTGCTACATTGGAGTAAATCTGGAATAGCTGACCCGCTTTCAGGGAAAATTTAAACTGATTTCACTAAGATCAGACTTTGGCCCATAAAATCAACAAGTGCAACTTTTCATCAGCCCAGTTTGATCCCTCGCTGTCAGAAAGGTTGGGCAATTTACCCTTTTTACCTAGGAAATGTACAATAATGTTGAACAATTCGAGGGCATTGTACAAAAAGGGCACCACCAAACACCACTGGTACCAGGAAAAGTCTCACCATTAACCCATTGCTAATGCTTAGAGAAACTGAGTAAGCAAATACATACATGACAAAGGAGCTGATTCTTCCTCACCTCCACCCTTAAAACAACGTTAATGAAAAAATTCCTGCCATAGGAGAGGGAATTGATGTGCTACTCCATTATGCATGGGGAATAGAAATTCCCTCCAGGAATGCAATTCATTTACTGTGCTTTCAGTTGCAGAGAATTTGTTTCCCCTGTATTCTGGGGAGGGGGGGGAGGAGGGAACCACCAAACTTCCTCTGTGCTACTGCAATTGGAGATTGTGCACAGACATGAAGACTGGCAAATCCAAGTGTCTTTTTCTCCTCCCCTATGGCAACCAAACTTAAAAAAATTAAGGATCATAATTTTGTAATTAACAACTACATAGGAAAACAATAATCTGAAAGTTTTGCTTTGCAAATGAGTAATTGCTGACCTAAAACAACCTTTACTTTAATGTCTGAGGGTACAGTATACTGCGTTAGAGCCTAGTACAGCACTACCACCCTCATATATAATGCTGCTAGAAAACTTCTTAACCTACAGAGAATAAAACATTCTTCCTTTCCCTGGAGTAAGTTCTTCCCACTAGCTCAGCAGGTTTATTGACAAGTTGTGAGAAACATTAAAAATATTACGAAGCTTCTTAAGCAGTAAATAAAAGAACAATCAAAGAATTCTGGAAGAGAGCCCACCATCCATGGGTAGCCAGATTTAAAAATAATTCCCTAAAGACTACTGGGTTCTAAATTGACAGCTTTATTTAAAGAGAGGGACCCAGACATTGCCCTGGACAGCCAAGTCACTTCAATGCCCAGTTAAGGTCAAAAAAAGCAAACAAGAGGTAAAAGGGCACAAAAAAAAAGAGGAGTGAGAAATATTGACATATGAATGATGTTATTATTTATATTAGGAGTTCATGATCCATTGCAAATACAGTCAGTACTATGAATGCATTCTCAGTAGAGGTACTGCAAAATTAGATGGAATTAAGAACTTGAAGAGAAAAGGATATGAAGAGATATCTCACAGAAAGACAGCTTGAAAATGTTGGAGTTTGCTTCAAAGAGAAAACTAACTAGGAGCCATCATAAGAAAGTAGCAGTCATTTAGGGGGAAAAAATAAACAAAACAGACTTTAATTGACATTATATATAACTAAGTAGGCAACCAGTGAAAAAAACAAAAGGTAGTAAATCTAAACTGCTGAAGTGGACATTCTCTATGCACAATTCATCTGCAGAAACTTCTGAAGCCAAAAATTCAGAAAGGAAATGGAAAGACAAATGCAAGACAAAAAAAAAAAATATGGAAATATTTTAAAGCACAAATGCGTCATTGATACTCCAAAGAACACAGTACAAGTCCTGAGTCAAAATTTTCTGAAGTCAATGGAATGTTTTGTCATTCGTATTGAACTCAGATGAGCCTATTGTTATGAATTCCCATGATTTGTGAGAGGGGATATAAAGTCCAACTTTAAAAGAATACAAATGTAGTTTCTGTATTAGTATTATTTCAGAAGTATTTGTCTTGGTTTCTCCCTTGGGATAGATAATGGAAATGGTATAAAAAGAAACATAATGAAAATGAGATTTGGAAATAAAATTTACCAGAAAAAAAGAAGCAATATCAAATAACAGCACTCCCAAAATTGAACACAGTTATGGAAAGTTGCCATCTGAAGAGCTGACTTTTTCACATCCGTTACTCAGAAATCACTTCGAAGATGGCAGATGCCTAAATGTGTGATACTTAGTACTTCATAGAAATCTACAGTAGACGCAGACACATGTAAGAAGTATTTCAGCTGTTTAAACAATCTGTTTTGCACAGAACAGCTTTTGATCTTTTGGCTGGTAGTTTTCATGAAATATGGGGAAAGAACTTAAATGTAATAACACCATTAGTGAAAACAGCACTTGGAGGCACCTGAAACAAAACCAGATTGGTAAAATCAACACGCACACGCACTCACACAGACACACAGAGAAAAATTGGAATCGAAAACAAAATAAATGTATTTATGCAGCTCAATTCACAGGGCAGCTGGACCAAAACCTTCATTATTTCAAGTACTTGCAACATCATCCAGAGTGAGTCAGACGTGTGAAAACTGTCTTCATGAGAACTGAGATCTATTTGTATGTTAGTGACTAATAACAAAATCAATGCTCCTTTGTGCTTGTAAGAAAGCATCATGTGGGATGTGGGCCCTTATCTTCAGCAGTGATCAGCCAGGAGAGCAAGGTGGAGAAAGACAGCAGATGGAACAAAGGAGCAAAAAAGCACAAGAAATAGGAAATGGAAGAAAGTGAGAAGAAATGAATGAGACAGCAACATAAGTAGAAGACATAAAAAAAAAAAAAATAGAAACTAATATAATATCTACAGATGAAGTGACATTTCATCCTAAACCCCATTTTTTGAAGTCAGAAAGGAATTTCCATGGCCCATTGACCTTGTGCTCCTCTTTCTCACAGGGCCCATTTTCATTCACAGTCACTACAAGGACTCCGAAGTTTGCTTAACAAGATATTGCAACAATGCTGATTACTTTACAACTTTTTTGCCATGTACTGAAACGATTTCAGCTACAGGAGTTGTTCTCCACCCCTATTTCTTTTCCTAACCTACTACTGAGAGGAAAAAAAAAAAAAACTATAACCTGAGAAAACTGTTCAAAAATATAAATTAAAAATATTTGCAAAATGAACATCTATAAACACACTCAATTAAATAAAATACAGATTATTGGAGGGAAAGAAGTCTTCCATAGCAAACAAAACATGGAAAAAAGACAAAAAGTGCTGTGAAAACTAGAAGAAAAATAAAATATAACAGAAGAAAAATACAAGGAAACAGTTGATTTCATGAGTATATAGGAATATGATGAATATTGTAGCTACTGAAAGCTGAGATAATCCTGAACATGACTCCATAAATTTTACAGATTGATTTAGGAAAATGTTTTAAAATGGTGTTTAGAAAACATTTTCAATCAATTCAAGGCATACAGTCTTGAGTTTCCTTGTAGTTATGGAGGAATGATAACAAGCATCCAAAGTGGCAAGTGATTCGGAGAAAACTCCAGGAACTCGCCAGCAGAGTTTCAGGTTGACAAGCAGGTATCCTTTATTGCAGGCCGGGAGGCACGAGGGATAGCTCCTCCTAACGTGAGGCCCCATATTGCTACAGAGGCCATCCTTATATAGTCACTTGGGCATATGTACATGTTCCTGAGGCTACACATGAATTACATCATTCTCCAGAAAGTTTCCCGCATACATACAAAATGTGATGGTGGTCTTTTACTTCTTTCAACAATCTTCATCACCCCTGGCAGTCTTTGAAGCACCAGCTTAATTAACATAACAAACATCCTTTCCCTCTACTTACCAGGTAGCTTAACTGCTCCCATTCTGGACATTTGCTAGTCCGGATACTCCCCAGTAGATGTTTACACCAACTCAATGGGTTCATTAACATAGCAATCATCTTGTCCCTCCGCCCAGGCTCCCATCCCCAGGTCTGTTTTACTTTTCTTACACTTTTTGTACTAAGGTCCTACGGACCTAAAACCACCTTCAAGCACCCCCTGCGACAAAGCCATCAGACTTAACCTTCACTTAGAACTGATTACATTTTGTGCTTTTGTGCTTCCCCCTTTCACAAGTTACTGCAGCTTGTTCACTCCTCTCCTACAGCCCCAGCCAGGAGCAGGGCAACCGGGGGCAGTGGGAATGGCATCAGCCCTGGGCATGAGGCACCTTCCTGTGATCAGGGATGGGCTGTGGCTGGACTAAGTTGTCCATCCATGATGGGAGGTCAGGATCAGCAGGGTCTGCAGCCCGGCAGGACTCCCAGGGGTTTTCCAGGCCCTTAGCAATGGCTTGGAAAACAAGACTTGGTTCTCCATAGTATCTTCTCGCATACAAAAATGATTGCCTGTGTAGGGTGGGCACAGAGCAGGTGACTGCATTAGGGAGAAGAGATGGTCCATGATCCTTGCAGCAGATGGACTGAAGAGGAGGTTCCATGCTCCTGAAACAAAACTAACAGGGAGTCCCAGAAGAGTCAGAAAGAAAAATCTTCTTGCAACCCCCAGATCTGTCAGCCCTCTGACTTGCCCACTCAAAACATTACTAACTCCACTCAGTCCATTCCCTCAGCAAAGTCATAATGCAAAGTTTTGCAGCCCTTCCATGAACAGTGCAACCGGAACCCTCACAACTGTCCTGAATCTCCCTTCCTTCCCCAGTCTCTTTTACCTGCTCCAGAATTTCTCACCCACCACTGCAAGACTGAGTCATTATGCTGCTGAGAAACTTTGAGCCAGCTCTGGGACTGGGTCCAGCAGCAGTGCAGCTGCTCTCACACGGTGTTGAACCTGAATCATTAAGCTCTGCCAGACATGAGCCACAACAGTATCTCACCACACAGATCCCCAGTGCTCCCGCTTGTCAGAGATTTTATTAGACCAGGCATAGTGCCAGACCTTGGCAGACCCATGGGGCTGTGGGGTACAAAGCTTCAAGGTGTGGGAATACTTCATGCTTTTCCAGGTTTTCCATTAATTGAGGTTAAACTGAATTTACCAAAGGGGTGACTGATCCCGAGGTTTTTCTCTATTTCAGTTATTTTTTCTACAAAGAAGTTGACTTAACTCAACCTATTATAATTCTTTCTGTAATAGGTTATAATACAGAATTCATTGATTATCACTGAAAAGTTTTATGACAGTCTTTCCACCTGCTGCTCTAGTAACTGGCTTGGTCAAGCTTTTGATCAAAGTGGTAGCCTAGCTGGCATCCCCAGTTCAAACTGTTGCATCTACATGAGCAGTTCAGTTGTTTGAAAATAAGCTTGAGACTTCTGAAGCAATCCATGCAATAGATCCAGTGCACAGATCTCCTTTTGTCAACCTGGTGTCCAGTTTTCAAGTACACTCCAAAAAAGAGGAGCCCGTGGAGGGTTAATGACTTGTACAGCTATGGTAGAGTAAATACTTGGGTTATCAAGCTGTTGTGGTCTTCAAAACGTTTATTCAATTTCCATATCAGCTCAGTCACATATTATTTGGAGTAATTTGGTTGTAATAAACCTAGATCCAAAGGAAAACAGTGTAATCATCAGAGAATGAATTGTCCGTTTGCTTTCAGAAGTTAGTAGAAAAGAAATCTTGAAACTCAGACAATAAACACAAAGGATGCTTTGTTTCCTCCAAAAGATACAAAAGTGAAGGACAAGTTCAAAATATAACCTGAAGTTACATAAATAATAAATACAACAAATATTACTTCTGTGTTATGTCAGAGAAACAGTGAGCAATCAACTCCTAAAAAGACTGAGGAAATTATATATGTCATTGATTTGATGAACCGGGTTTAATTAGACAGAATATGGCTTGCCTAGGATTTCAGTATGGATTCATACATTTTTCCTTACCTTGAGTGCTAGAGACTGACACATCTTTGGAAAAGAAGGCAATAAGGCAGAATGTCCACCTGGTGAAAGAATGAAAATCTACTGGATAACAGTGTTCGTGTTTTAAGATCCTTTTTGCAGTCACAAAATACACGTCATTATAATTTCTAGATCTTCCCTTTCATGTTCCTACCAAAAAGCTTATGGTTGAAAGTAAGTAGCATTACCATCATAGAAATATAATTTCTTAATTTTCAGTGTGAAATTCATTTTGGTAAGATTATTCAATCATTATGGTAATGTTTGTTATGAGATTCAAGTACATCAACTTAGTCTAGAAAAGTGACTTTACCATGCTTGTGTATAAAAACCTATTATGTTTTCTTTGGTTAGTACCTTGAAAAAAACTCTGAACCCTAACTTTTAGAAACTTAGCACTTTTTCTCTCACTGAAGTTTTATATTACATTTGTCTCCATGCTATCCAAACGCAAAAGACTTTAAAGCTCCGTAGGAGCTTTCAGTGCTCTGCAGAGAACAAAATGAATGGCTTGCGAGTAGAGGAAGGGCAAGAGCCACAACACTAATGATGGCACTAGGGAAAGATGGGTTTCAGGGCAGTGCATCAGAAGACAGGGCCCTCTGTGTGCCAGTTCTTCCACCTGCATAAGAACTTAGAGTACAACCATGTTTCTAGAGTGCTTTGAGCTTTACAGAGAAGAATTATTATGAAAACAGAGAAATTATTACCCTACCAATAAGAAGATAATGACAGAAAAAAGGCGTAAGAGCCCTTCTTTGTTGAGCATGAGCTGAGTTTCAGGTTTTCATAGTACTGCCCATTGTGAATCTCAAGGCATCTACTCTCACTTTTTCTCTCATTTTTACTACTTACACTGAATTAACTGCCGCCGGCCTTTACATCAGACAAAACAACTAATCAAACTGTATTTTCTATATCAGTTTTTTCCTGAGCATTATACTTTGAATGACTACTGATTATTGGGTACAGAACAGAGTTCCAAATTTTTCACTGACCACTTTATACTCTCTGACTCACTCCCTAAAAACTGTCTTCCCAAAACCAATATGACACTGCAAAATAGTCCAGAAAGTAGACTTTCCCAAGCATTTCAGGGGAAGCATATTAATAAGCTTTTGCATGCCAATGAAAAAAAAATAAAGAGTTATAAATAAAAGAGGAGGAAATGTGACTACTGGAAAATGTGCTGGAACTGGTCTCTCGCAAAGCAACCCTTGTGGCATCCCTGTATTTGGTGTTATAACCCAGATACCTACTTTTCAGTGGCACTATGCCATCTTCTGTGAAGTCATTAGAGGGAGAATGCTTTAAGCTATACAAATAGTAGGCTCTTGGAACGTAAGAGGACACCATTACACAGAATTATTATTACATAAAGTGATCTTACTCTTTTAACTTAGCTAACTCCTATGTTGTCAGAAAGCTAAGGAACGTAGCAGACTGGGCAAAAATGTGATTTCTTTCTGGAAAGGAAAAAGGAAGATAAAAATTAGCAGGCAAGCAGATGGGTGCACTTTGTCCTCTCTAGGACTACTTCCATTTACCTTTGTCTAGATAGCTGGAGAAATCTGGCCATTTCTTGTTCTCTTATTTAGCAATCATGAAGACACATCTATTTTCCTTTCAACTCAGATTATCTGAGGCATTCCTGCTCTGACTGACTACCAATCACCATGTACAGTCACAAAGCAGCATCATACAAGCTTTTTTAACAACACTATCCCAAAACTGTTACCCAATAGTGACTTTCAAGAGAAAAAGAGGGTGTAATCCTAGTCTTCTGTCTTTGCTGAGACTTGTAGGAGAGCAATTACTGAGTGGAACAGCTGTTGGTTGAGAAATGGAACTACAGAAGCATACGATACACTATCCATACAGCCAGACATCTTTTATTCCAGAGATTAATTCAAATTAAGATATGGTTCTCAGGACAGACATGAGCTGGAGAACTGAAAGTGAAAAGCTTTGGAGCCTATAAAAATGATGGACATTTTTGCTGTGCAAATAATAAACTATACAATAGATGTGTACCTGACTTCTGGAGGAAGGACCAAAAGCATAGCAGCATGTTCTGGCCAAATAAAAAATGCAGCTAATAGGAATACACAATTCATAGCTATGTTATAGCTCAGAGCTTTAAAACATTTCAGGGTAATTCTCCCTGTATTCAATGGAATCAAAGGAAGTATAATTCTTCCTGGGAAACCAGAGATCTCATATTAGTTTGGGTTTTTGCTAAGCACATACTCCTGTCATCTGATATTTTGTCATCAGTGGATCCCAGAGTTATCCTGAAAAGGTAATGGTAAATCTTTTGTCCATTTTTTTAATAAGTAAAGGCTGATTTGTTACAATTTGCTAATGAAAATAATAATAATAATAATAATAAAACCCTATTTTTTGTTTTCCTCACTGATTCTACTTTGTAGCTGAAATGATACAACCAATATTATTACCCCTCGTATCACAATTGCTGCTTTTCACAAAATCTGCAGTCTGGTCTCTGAGATTCTGCAGTTGTCTTCCTCCAGGCGATGTCTGCAGTAACTGTATGTTAATATAACTCTGCATAAAATCAAAGTCAATGATAAAATGGAAAGTGGAGATGGAGGAGGAAGGAATGAGAGCAGATCAAGCATGCTAAACCATTGATTTATTAACATACAATCCTGAAAACCTTCTTTTTAAAAAAATGGTCCACAAGGTCTGGTTTTGATAATTTTGCCTAGCAAAGAAAACTGACATATAGGGATACATTTTCAAAGCACTGCACAAAGTTTTAACAACATGATTGCCATTGACATTAATGAGTCACATGGCTGAAATCCTGCACAGTGCTTTGAAAATATACCCTACAGCCTTTTAAGCCTGCTTTAGGGAAACCGGATCACTTGCCTCCTAAGTAACCTTTTGGTTGCAAGTCCTGATTACAGCTATGGGCTCCGTTCTTTACCCTCCGGAGAAAGTTCCCCCATGCTGTGTGAGGATTGCCGCAGCAGAAGTGTTTTGTGGGTGTGTGTGGAACTGCTCCAGTGACAACCCCATTCCTCTGTGACCAGGAGGGAGTGTGGATAGGAAGAGGAACGTGACCCAGTGGCAGCTGCCATAATTGGAAACAGCTTCGAAAATGGTTTTAATTATGGTGAGATTTGGCCTGGCATGTACTACAGCCAGACTCAAGGTTGCCAAGCCCTCTGTCTTAAGCTGTGCTGTCACCTTTGCAGTGCAAGATCTTCAGACATGTCAACATGCTCAAGAATTATGATATTTTTTTTTTTCCTTTTCTCTACCAAATAGTACTACAAAAGGAAACAAACAGGGAAGTTTGTAGGGAAATGTGATAATTTTATTATACCAGCTGCTAATTTATCCCTTCACAGTCTCGCCTGCCTTATATCCTTAGTTGATCATAGACTTCCTCATCACTTTCTCATCAATAAAATGAATATTTGAACTGAAACAGTTCCCCTCTAGTGAGAAACAGCAAGAAGTTTCTCCTCCCCTCCTGGAAAAAAAAAAAAAAGAAAAAAAAAGAAGATAAATTTATTTTGGAAAGCTTAACATCTTGAAATCAAGAAATGGAGAAAGCCAGTAACAGTAAATCTATTTGCAACATGCCTTTGCTGATGTTAATTAAACTGAATGCTATTTATATTCTTTCAGACATAAGGAGAGGATCTTGCAAACCTTTGAAATGTTAGACCTGGATAATCCATAGACACTAGAGGAGTGTGGGTTTTGTTAAGCCTGAAAACATTTGGTCATGCAAAAACTGTAAATACTTCGGGCATATATCAAAAGATGACGTAGTTAATGACTAAAGGGATGCAGACTTTGGCTAAACTCCATGGCCAAAGTACAGAGCATTTTTTGTGAGCTGCTTAGTTAGATGGCTTAGCAGACCAGCAGAGAATGCAGATAAGCAATATTGTCCCTGCGTAGGACACGGGCACCTTTCAAAGGCTGTCCCAGGATTAATTTCTGTGAAAGGCATAGGTTGGGTTAAGGCAAAAGCAAATGGAGTTTTGGATTTTTGCTGTATTCTCTTTCCAGCAGATGGCTGACCAGCACTGTTCACGTATTAGAAGCCTATTTTCTTTATTAAAAATAATAACATTAAGCATGCGCAATTAGTCATAGAATAAAACATACAGAATTGGTAGGTAACACTGTGCCATCTTTCAGTATGTGACCTGTAAATTTATACTTTGAAGACAGATTAATTTTGATATAGTTATGTTATATGGTTATGCATACATAGTTTAAAAGTGCAGCACTACTCCTCCTAAATACACATAAAGCAATTAAAAAAAGTAATTCATGCTGATTCCCAGACCACAACTAATGTAGCATAATGCAACTTAGCTTAGCTCAATAGGCATGCTACCTTGCATCTACTGAGGTCCTTGTAGGACAAATGAGGAAAATCACTCAAACACAACTGGGACTTGATAACAGGTTACTTTAATCATACATTGAGGAATTGGAGAATAAATTGCAAGGCATATGTATAATAGGGTTGAGGTTAGTAACAAGCATTCAGTCCTGCTTCTTTGCCACCCAGGGTAAGCTGTACAGGTAAAGTATTAACACATAATTTTTACAGGGCAGTAGCATCTGCTTGCATTGCAAGTGTTAACTCTTCTTGTGTGAACTTGTTTTAATAAACTGCAGTTAACACTAAGTGTTAATGTACAAATCAAATCATTACTTTCCTCCACAACAGTATTTTTCCTTTCTACTTTATTTTTGTGTGAGTCTGGTTTTGTTTGCTCAATCCACTCAGTGGCATATGTCCTGACATACAGGAACGTGAAGGGTTGCATCAATACCAGGAGACTTATTTAAAAACAAAACAAACAAAGACCACTTCCTTTTTTTAGAAAAGGTTCTATAATGTAATAGTCAGACTATTTCTTAGTTTACATGTTGGCAATGCCACTTCCCCCAGGAAGCTGCAGTCAGCAAAATGCAAGGCAGACCAGGAGACTGGTGACAAGACATGGAATAATGTATGAAGTTACCCCATTTAGCTGTCAATTACTGCCTTTCATCAGAAGGCTATTGCTTCCCAAGTCATGGGGCCTGACAGCACCAATACTCAGTCTTCTCAGTGGACAGTAAAACACATTAATTTTGGTCATCAACAGTGGAGGAGACCATGAAATTCTTACAAGTTCTGTTTCTGCCTGCAAATAAGCTTCATCTAAGGCAGTAGCGCCTGTCAGTTTTAATAGCAACTCTATAGCAGTACTGTGTTTAAAACTGATATGACATAGACACGTTAACAAAATAAATAAGTTAAATATTTCATCTGTGATATCATTTCCTTTAAAATTTCTCTGATTTCTTTTTCATGTTTTGGCAAAACCTGAATGTGAAAGATTTCCTTCTACTTTAAGGTTTTTTTTTATTCAGTATTTTAGATTGAGTTCAAAGAATAAACAAAGGAGAAAATTAAAGAGGAAAAAAATACACTGCTGACTTCAGGCTTGTAAATGCAATTACACACAAAACCAGATTCACTACCTAGCTTTACACAGAAGACACTGCCACAAAACAGATTTTGTATATCATTTGCTTTAATACTTTGAAAAGAGGCAAGGACTGAGCCCAAAGTCTTAATTTTGTAACAATTCTATGGTCTCGTGTAACAAAATGTTTGATTTAGATGGTTAAAGTACAGGAAAAAATCTTCAGAATGATGGGTGTTCCTAAAATGCATTGATTCTGCCTATTTTGAAATAGCACAACAAACTTAACAAGCTGTTAAATGTAATAGGGACATCGTATTCCTCACGTGGTTGAGAAAGCAGAAAGAACACAGCAAGCTCTGACTTTATCACCTGAAGAAAGCTGCAACACATATTCCTGGCGAGTAATCTTCCTGCCCCTTTCCAGCAGCATTGACATGTAACAGTGCAATTCTCTCATTTTAAGAGTCCCTTAAACAACAACCAAAGAGCAGTAGGTGGAATCAAGAGAACTGGTCACTGAGTAAGGCCTTCCATTGTAGAATTTCATTAAAAATATTATGCCCAAGGTTTCATACAAAGATGGCGTCACCAAATCTGTCAGTGCAAATCAACATACAGAACTAGTAACAGTTGAAAGTAACATCACAAAGCAAACAAAGAAAATTTATACAACTCTAGAGAGCTCCAATCCTGAGCTTCATCTTTCTCTTCTAAAATCCTCAGAAATAAGAAAGTGTGCTGTTTTGTCTTTCCTGCAAGTCATTGGCCTGGAGCACCCTGCAGCCAAACACTGGTTCACAGATCCCTTAAAAATCCTTGGGAAAAGGAAATTCCTGTGGGTACCAGACACCACCTCTGTGCCAAATGAATGTGAGCATGTTACATGCACAGAGCAACTGCAGTGAGCAAGTGCAGGCTGACACTGATACCCACAGCTGTGCTGACTTTAGATATTCATGTCCTTGCACACATCCTAAACCTATGCAAGGGTTTGAGCTTTTTCATGAAGCTGAAATGTGCTGTACCTGGCAAATTTGCCACTGCTTTGGGCAGTAGCTTCATCTGAAACATTTTATTAAGCGTCTGTGCTTACCAGTCCTTCTAACAAAAGGTGCAGCCATGGGTGGACACCAGCTCATTCAACTTGACCCAGGCCTGTCCAAATCTGAGTCTGCTATAAATCATTTGCAGTACACATAATCTATGGTTTAGTCAGACCTTTTGTCATTGCCCATCTACCATAACCTGTGGCCCACCCAGATTTCTGTTGCTAGCTAGGCAACTGTTTCCAATGGCAAAGTTACAACATTATAAAGTACTGAATAACACATTTCACTTGTCTCAGGTGATTTATGACACTAATACTTTTGAATCCCTCTTCTCATAAATAGTGGAAATGGAAACTTTTTACTTCATTTTTCTACCAGATTTAACAACACTGATACGTTCAAAGAATAGCTGAACTGGTAAATAAACCATTCAGAATGGCATGCATTTTTGGTTTGGACTATAAACCTTTAATTAAAGTAGAAAGAAGACAGTTAACTGTGTAGATCCTGCCTGATTAGATGCAGATTTCACTTAACGATTATGATAAAACAAGGGCTATGTTATGGGAGGTTGGGAAGAGAAGACAGTGGTCATTATCCACTGAGTGAGATTTCAAGGACATGCAAACCATAAATTTTTCCTGCAACACCAAATGTAAACAATATTTTTTTGACATATTAAATGGATATCTGAATGTTTTTTCTACGATGTAAAGCAGTGCTTCGGAGTTATACAAACCAAGGAGAAGGAGAAAGAGCACACAAGTAACCTAAGCAACCTGAGGGTGGTTTGCCTGTGGCTGGATCCCCTCCGTGCAGAAAGGGACTTCAGCAGTATGCCCCACAGAAACACTCATGAAACAACATACTGTCAGATGCAGACAAGAGCTGGCTCCATAACTCCAATAAGTGTTCCAAACACAATGAAGATCAAATCCTTATTTGCTGTATAAATAGAAAATAAAAGACACTTCCTGCCCTAAAGAGGTCACCATTCAAGTAGACAAGACAGACAAAAGCTTGGGCAGGAATAATGTTTATGTTTCCCTAATACAGTTGGAAACTTCAGCAACAGCTGATGGAATCCACTGTAGTCCTAAAACACTATTCACATTACAGCCTACATCAGGTCAGAAATTTAAAGTAGCTTACTAGGGTTTGGCATACAATACTTAAATATTGTGGTAAACAACACTTAAATCATAAATGTTACTTACTGAATGTCTATTCATAGACTTAAAAGAATTATGGCGGTGAACTGAAGTTCATGCTGCCGTTCTCAACAGTTATGACTGATTGAGCTAATTTAAAGTCAGCCCACATAAGTAAATCTAAGCTGCAATTACACCTCCAGACAGAAGTATAACTATTCTCAGCAACTCACCCAGTGTAGGAAATAAAAAGTCTGCAACAAAGCTAAGACCTGTACAAAGACATTTGAGTCCTGATCCAGTGTCTTTCAAGTCTACCCTTACTCTCTAGGGTTTTCTTAGGTGTAAAAGTTAATTCTTATATCAGTAAAATTCAGACTGCACTCATATCTCTGACTGTGGTGTATGGGATGTAGGAAGCACATGAACTCAACAGCAGGATAACCTTCATTCTTCCCCTCAACAGTCAAGACAGAAACAGCTTCATTGCCAAGAAAGGCATATAACACACGTACGAATGCCTGAATAATTTGAGCGCCTTGACCCATGTTAGACCCAGTTCTGGATTTATATGGCATTGAGATGGGAGGAGGGGAAGGACAACACAAATTAATTTAGGTTGTCAGTGACTGTTCTGCACTTGGGCACTTGTACTCTTTATAGTCTGGTGCTACTTCTAGATGTATTAAGTTAATATACTCCATAAAAAGGCATGCCTTTTAAGAACAAGCTTCCTTCAAGAGAAATTAAATCTCAGGCAGCTTGTTGATTAAGCTTTTAGCTTTGTGGAACACCTGAGCAAACAATAGCAGCAAATTTCTGACACCAATACAAGCAATTTTCTCCAGAATAGCTGCTGAACTACATCGGGTGATAAATTCCACCTCTCCAGTGATGGCAACAAAGGCACTTTCCTGCACACCACAAGGTGTGCTGTCCCTGGCAATCCTCTTTTGGTGGCCCCCTGGCCTCTTCCCTACCAGCACTGAAACAGAAAACACACACTGTTTGAAATGTTCTAAGGTACCTCTCCAACAGCCAACCATAGCTGTCTTGCAGAAATATCAGCTTTAACTATACATTTACTATTTATGTATACTATTTACTACAGCCAACTATACAACCAGCTAATGTTGGTTACAACATTTTTCACAGCAGAGGATTGGGGGTCAGTATCCCCCATCAGTATTTTAACAGCCTGCGGGATGTGAATAAGGCTGGACAACACATTACCATTTTGCAGGCCTATGTGAAAGGAAGGAATTTAACATTTTACATGACTGCACAATGCTCCACACTGGTGGCCAAAGGATTAAAGAATTGATTAATATCTGATAAGGAATGAAAATACTTTTTTCAGGTTTTCTCATCTTTGGATTTTAGCAGATTCAAATTCTCCCCCTTTTTTTTTTTATTTCTTTTTCTTTACTTTTCGTAATGTAAAGCGTTTGTTTAAACCATACTTGAAAGATTTCCTAAATCATTAGATCTTCTTAAAAATATGTAAGATGATATTTTTAAACATACCCACAGTTCTTACATCACATAATTTCTTTCTAATATACATCCCACTGAGGTAAGTCACTAACAAAGCTTTACTTCTTCAGTCACACTTTAGTCAAAATCCTGCATTGAGTCAATAGGAGACAGATCATCTACTAAACATGTGGTTCAAGGAATTCAACATGGATTCCTTCAGTCACATGCATATAAAAAAGTTTTCCCAGAGGCAAGAGCCATCTTATTCCTTCTCTCCTTGCTCAGAGAGCTCTATCAGAGAGGAATTTAAACCCCTTTACAAACTCCCCAAGGAAGGGCATTAGACTTTTGCATCTCAACTTCTCTCCAGAGGCACTTCTGTTGTGCCATCTAAGTGAGCTGCATATGATTTGCTCAGTTGGCCTGCAAATGGTGCCTCGTGAATATTATGCACATGGACAGCAGGGAAGGCAGCAAGTGGACCAGGAGGCACAGGTTATGTGTTATGTCCTCTCTTTGTCTTTCCACAGGCATATGAATCATAGCACTGGCTTGTCTTATAGAGGATCCTGCCAATTGTAGCAGAAATATTCTTTCAGACATCTTTACAGGGAGGGAGGAAGGACCAAGTCTAGGTGGCCTGAGGCTAATTCAGGTGGTAGACTTACGTCATTTAAAATCACAACTATACTTGACATACAAGAACACTCCACAGATTTACTTTATTGAAGCAGCATAGAATCATAGAATAGTTAGGGTTGGAAAGGACCTTAAGACCATCTAGTTCCAACCCCCCTGCCACAGGCAGGGACACCTCACACTAAACCATGCCACCCAAGGCTATGTCCAACCTGGCCTTGAACATCGTCAATGTGGAGTATTCACAACTTCCCTGGGCAACCCATTCCAGTGCCTCACCACCCTTACACTAAAGGATTTCTTCCTCAGATCCAATCTAAACTTCCCCCGTTTAAGTTTGAACCCATTACCCCTGTCCTCTCACTACAGTCCCTCATGAAGAGTCCCTCCCCAGCATCCCTATAGGCCCCCTTCAGATACTGGAAGGC
>JASSUY010025008.1:0-12828 GCA_032466535.1 Forpus xanthops
AGATGTTGCCATATTTTTGTCGACATTAAGAAATACATCTTATCTGAGAAAATAAAATGCTATGTGGACTTGTATCCTTTCTAAACACTGGTGTTTAGTGTATTCTTATCACAGTATCAACAGAAATAAGCATTTTTATTTGCAAAATATAATAGTACCATACATTTTTATCTGTAGTTTAAAATACCAATTACCTAGCAATGACTACATGGGGAGATCCTCAGCCTGCAAGCATGTAAGTGTACAAAAATTGTTATTTCTTTAAAAATATTTTTTTAAAGGCTACTGCTTTCTGGTTGAGTTTTGTTTTGAAATAAAAAAAAAAAATATTATCTGGACTGCTTTAGCAAGTAGATTTTCTAATGCATCAGCTAGCCAAAAGGTTTCAAAATCCCTGAATAATTAACAGGTATTTACAAGATGTAGCTCTATAAGGAGTAGATTCACTAAAGTATGTTTAGTCAGCCTTAATAAAGACAGAGACCTTAGAGGGTGATTGCAAGTCAAATAGAACACTGAAACAATGGCAGAAAGGGAAACAGAGGACCAAAGCTGATTTTCAGCCCCTACTGAACCTTTCAGGAGAAAGTCTCTGTGCTTCAGCCCATCCCAGCATCGCTCCTGTTGTGAGTACCTAATTAAAAATCTTATAACTGCATTCCTCTGTGGAAAGAAACTGCTTCATTGCTGCTTCATTGGTGGTGAAGCTCAAAATACTATACGAATGTTAACTAGTCTTGGTTTTCAACAACATTTCTTCCTAGCTAAGTTACCTAAGTGGTCTATTCAGTTTCTAAGCTCAGGAGTTTAACTCCAATACTTGGGCTGTGTTGATATGCCGTTGTTCAAAACTATACTTAGCAAGAAATACATGTATTGTAAGCAAATCTGTAAAGTGTGTCTGTGCCTACTAATTTCCTTCACATAAAGGAAATAAATAACCTGTTCTCTGTGCTCAGGGCATTCTGACTGTTTCAAATTTCTGACAGTGCAAATTTACTTTGGCTGATCTTTGTAATGCTTGTTTGGTTCACACCACTTGGTAAAATGTCTGTGTAAGGCACAGTAGAGAATTGCAAGCAGATAAGCAACTTGCAGCTGTCCAAATTATGAGAAATATGATAGCTCTGAAACTGGTTTCTTATTTATATTCTCTTATTAAGTAGGCAATAAACTAGAAGCTAAATGAAATCTAATATCTTGTCCATTTTTCTGTGCATTATCTTTTATGAGTTTCAGAAAAGCACAGCAATGAGTGATTTACTTGATTAATTGGTCAGACAAGTAGAAGAAATGGCTAGTTAGCTATACATAATGTCTTGGTAAATGCAGGGTTCCAGGACATCTCTTCTGTGAAAGAACTATGGTTATTTCAGAAACGGTTAATTCTGAGATATTTCTAATACTATGCATATACAGGAGTAATAGAGCTATTAAAGAAAATGGTGTGAAGAAAAGACCTTGACCCATATTCATCTCTGGGGTAGTTTCAATGATTAGAGAGGAGACATGCTAGGAATAAACCTGACCCCATGTCAGTATTTTAAATCTGAGTGATTTTTAAAGGTAGTAGAAAAGACTTTGTGAAATTACAGATGTTATTTAAATAACAGTGCAATTCAAGAGGATGTGAACATATGCTCAAGCATTCAGCTAATGTGATGGAACTCAAGACCCTGAACAGAATTAGCACTTTAACCATGACAAGTATTTAGGCATTTTATTGAGGTGGCATCCAGTAGACTGTGGTGAATAATAGACAAGGAAAATGTTCTCTGGGCTTGTATGAGCGCAAATTAAAAATAACATAATTGTGAAGCAAATTGTAACAGGGAGGGTCATATATTGTAGATGCAATCCCAAAGAAGATACCATTCAAAGTGCTTCAGAAATATTTAGCATGCTTTCTCCTTGGCTGATCTTGCATGTAGGCAGGATAAGAGGTTTTCTGGAGGCATCAGAGATGGAAATATTCTGGTAAGAACTGATGAAGTGGAAACTGAAAAACAACAAGGAACGAAATGGAGGTTGCAAGTAATTCACAGACAACTTTTCTTTCATTGTTTGCATGTGGAAAGGTTTAGGGCAATTAAGGGGACAGTTCCTAGACACATTCATAAATCACAAACATAGAACGCAGATTGTTCTCAAGCTCCCTGCCCAGGTGCAGATCTCTTTTAACTGGGTGTATCTTTCTGCTGGATAGTTGCTTAGCTCTGATGAGAATGTCTGAGTTCAATAGTCACAATTTCCTTTGTGTCCCCCCTGCAGTGTGGTAACAGCAATCACTCAGCAGTGGAGGCTGTTGCTTTGAGGAACAATGAACTTCAGCGTCCATTGCTTCCCACGGCTGCTGCTCCAACACTGACTGGGTCCTCCACTGGGGCCTGTTAACCTTACCCTTTATATGGGAGTATATATCTTGGCAAACAAAACTGGTTCCCTCTGGTTTGTGCAGAAGGTGCGTCCCATTCAAGAAACAGAGCAGTCGGCATATTGTTCAGTGAAATGATGCATCATCTTGTTTCTGGAAGAATGCTGCACATCACTTTATGCCTTTTTTCTTTCCTTTTTTTTAAATTATATTTCAATTTTCTGCTGTATTTGCACCTTGCTAGTGGGAAAGTCCCACGTCATGAGCATCATGCTTAACATCTTACACACTCTCTTTCCAACTCAGGACAGAAATAATTTTCCTCAGTCCCTAAACATACCTCTTAAAGGCATGCAATTCATGGAAAAGGTTGCATTTGACAGCCACAGAGTGTGATACCACTACATGAAGAATTTTGCCAGTGGTCTCAAGTCAGCATACTGAAAAAGAGGTTTGTAAGAACTCAGACAAAATAAGAGAAAAACAATACTGAAATAAAGTAAGACTATCACAGAATCCAGTATTGACAGGAACTGGAGCTTCAGAAGCAGACACAAGGCATTTTGTGCTCATGCAGCTGGAAAACAAGTTGCATGAAGGGTGCACTTTATCTTAACCCCTGGCAAGTATTGACCAGCTTAATCCTTCAATTACCGGAGTTTCTATCCCTTGTAATTACCAAATACCAATGCCAGTTCTGTGATCACTTACTGCATTGATGTTCAAAGTCAGAAACTACATAAGAGGAGACTGTAATAATATCTACCTGTAGAGAGGGAATGCTCAGCCCCATGAAGCAATGCAGACCATGGAGCCCAGAGCAACAGTGATAAAACAACTTACAGCTGATAAGATCTACTTGCATAATTAATTTCTGGAGCAAACTGAACATATCAGGAATCTAACCATGTTTAGGTGAGCATTTTTCAATACGGTGCTTGTTAGAGATTACGCATTTCAGAAAGTGATGTGCATAAATCTACTACTTGCTTCCCACTCGATAAAGCTATACCGTAAATAGTATTTTCTATTTACTTTGTAGGAGAGAAAGTCCAAGAATAAAGAAAGCCTAACAGAACTCTTTCTTTTGATGATTTAATGAAAAGTTGCTCAATTGGAACTTGCAAAAAATACCAATTAATGCAGACAGAGAAGTTATGCTGTTATGTTCAAAAATGAAGACTTATTTCTTATAAAAAGATAATATGATGTTTAGAAATGCAAATAAATCCAAAACCCTACCCAAATGGAAAACTACAGTGACTATTATTGAGAAAAGATAATCACAGAAGTCTCTATGAATGTCTGTCAGCTTGAAGTTGAATATGAGTAAGAAGAAATGCTGCCTGGGCACTGCAGGCGTGTCAGAAGTGACCATTAAAAAGTTCTCAAATAATGAAGTATCCTCTTCCCCTTGACAGAAATTATGAACATGGACGAATAACCTAGCTGATATTATTTGGTCTGAAAGAGTTCAGATCTGCTTGTTGATCTATTACTTCTTAGTGGATGTCATATATCAGCCCTGTTCATCATAGGGTTCTGCTGAGAGCATTTTAAATACATTAGCCTCCAAATGCAGCAGACACTTCCATTTTAACAGTTTATATGCTGCTTTTTTTTGTAGGTAGTGAATAGCCTATTAACAACACAGTTTTCTATGATGTGCCAAAAGTAATAACAGAAATCTGGAATTACTTATGACCGAAAAAGGGATACTCCACATGCTAGAAAAAAAAAATACATAAATAATTTTGACAGAACACCTATTCACTCCTCTCAAACAAGCCTTGAGTATTTTGTTGTACTGAAAAGAAAAACATAACATCTCAGGAATGTTACAAAAAAAAAAAAAAAAAAAAAACTGGCAAAAGATTTTATATCAAAAGGGAAAGCTTGTGAATTTATGTGCACAATTTTCCATTTGAAATTCTATTTAGACATCTTTTGTTCATTCTGGAAAGAATTACGTAAAATGTGTTGCCTTTACTTGCCTATCAGTTCTGCTGAAACAATTAAACTCTTGCATTATAGAATGAAAAGGAAAAAGTACAATTTGCTTTCCTTTCATAAAGTCAAAGATTTAAATCTATGGTCTATCACTTAAATAGGCCTCATGTTTAAAATATGGTTCTTGTACATTTTGGACAAAATTTATGTGTCAATATACTATTCCCCAAACCAGATAGACCATTCTGCACAAAGAAATGTCTGGTGGTAGAAATGTCTAATAAATATCTAGGAAACTGAAAATAGCAGGAACAATTTTTATGCATAATGCAGTACATTTTATGAGGGAAAGTTTTTGTAACATATACAGAATTACACACCATTTGCCCCCTTGTGTTAATGGAAGCTGTTCATATCACTCCCTGCGTGCTATGCTGAAAGTACTTTGCTCCCCCATGTCTCGCAGTTAAAATGAATTTGGTATTGTAGACTTTCGACTGATTCAGAACAACAGAGAGATAAATGGATGCTTAATGCACAGGCATTGCAAGTCTGATCCTAAACACACTGAAGTCTGTGGGAAGCTTTCCACTGCTTTAAATGGGAATCAGATTAGCCTCCCAGGCATCGCTTGGCAAAGCCACAGTTAAAACATATAACAGTGTTTGTATTACAAACATCCACTTTCACTGGGTTATAATCTCAATCATAAATATTCACTCTGGACTCAGCTCCTGCTACATTCTGTAGACCAGTTCTCAAAAGTGGGTTGAATAGTTCAGAAATTATTATCTACACAGATCACATTCTTCAATGGGAAAACACATATGGCTCCCCAACGCCTATTTATTCATGCGTGGATATATGCATGTGTGTATGTATATTTGCATACTGGATGCAGAATGACATGCTGAGCAACTCATCAGAGTGGACAGTTTACTGCCACAGTCCTTTTGTAACTTATTCCCATTTCTTTGTTACACAAACTCTTTGACTACTACTGCATGCCAGTGCTCCTCCAGTCCAGGTCTCTGAATGTGAGACATAGGAAGAAATTCCACCCCCAAAGACACTTACGTTAAAGTGTGCATCATTACCTAGCTGTAAGTGAGCTCCTGAGGCACCCACTGTAGGCAAAGGTGATCTAGTCAATACAATCCATCACACCTAGACCAATCCATCTCAGCCTGAGATATGAGACAGCAAAGTGATTCCTAGCCTTCACAGACTTCATTGGCTAGATCTATGCTGGCTACAACGATGAAGTAGATTGACCATGGATGGACACCACATCCCCACCAAAGCCACTCTATCACTCTCTTCCCCAACTGGATAGGGGAGAGAAAACATTACAAAAGATTCATGGGCTAAGATAACAACAGGGAGAGATCATGCACCAGTTACTGTCACAAGTAAAACAATCTCAACTTGGGGAAGTTAGTTTCATTTATTGCCAATCAAATCTGACCAAGATAATGAGAAATAAAAAACAAATCTTAAAAGCTCCTTCTCTGCATGCCTCCCTTCCTCGTTGGCTCAACTTTAATCATGAGTTCTCTATCTCCTTCTGAGCAGTGCAGTGGGATAGGGAATGAGGTTTGCAGTCAGTTCATCAGATACTGTCTCTGCTGCTCCTTCCTCATCAGAGAAGGACTCCTCACACTCTTCTCCTGCTCCTATGTGCAGTCCCTCCAATAGAAGGCAGTCCTCCATGAACTTCTCCAATGTACGTACTTCCCATAGGCTGCAGCTCTTCGCACTCTGCTCCAGCATAGGTCCCTTCCATGGGTTCAGGCACAGACTGCTCCAGCCTGGGTCCCCTGTGAGGTCACCAATCCTATAGCAAACCTGCTCCAATGTGGGTTCCTCTCTTCACAGGGCCACAGGTCCTGCCAGGAGCCTGCTCCAGTGCGGGCTTCCTGTGGGGTCACATCCTCCTTCCGGCATCCGCCTGCTCCACTGTGGACCTCCATGGGCTGCAGGGGCACAGCTGCCTCACCATGGGCTACACCACAGACTGCTCTGGTGTCTGAAGCACCTCTTCCCCTCCTTCTGCATTGATCTGAGTGTCAGCAGAGCTTTGCTCTCACATACTTTCACTCTTCTTTCCCAGCTGTAGTTGCCAGTGAGCAGCAACTATTTTGCTTTCTTAAGTATGTTATTCCAGAGGCTCTACCACCACCTTTGATGGGCTTGGCCCTGGCCCACAGTGGTTCTGTCCTGTAGCCAGCTGGCATTGGTTCAGCTGGACATGGGAGAAACTTCCAGAAACTTCTCACAGAGCCACACCACTAGACTCCTCCGCTACCAACTCCTTGCCATGCAAACCCAATACAGTATAATGGGACCTTGGAAAACTAGTTCACAACAAAACTTTATGTGTTCTAATCTGGAACAGACTTCCAGCTGTGCTGTTTGCATTCGCTACCAGAAAAATGGCTGGAGCTATTCGTGCTCGTTTAAAAAGAGGCACAACAACCTGGAAACCAGCGCACTGAGTTTTTATGCTCTTCACATTCCCTGCATTTCTGTGAGTTCTTACTGTCTCATCCTTTTCGCCTCACTTGATCCTTTCCTAGGGAGCACTGAGGTGTTGCTATTGCTACAGACTTGATATTCATTTTATAAAGTAAACAATTTGGATGATGGAGTCCAAAACCTCATAATCGTCCAGAATCAGGGCAAGAGTAATGACCGTAACTGAGGATGTGAGTTATCAGTCTCTGATACACTGCATCAAGAATGGGCACTCACTTTGGAGCAGTATCTTGCTCCTGAGGTGATCATCAGGTCTCAGAAAGAGAGGAAAAATTGTTCTGTTTCTGCTGAGCAAGCTATGCCATCTGCTTATGTCATCCCCTCTGAGGTGCAAGTAGCTTCCAAGATCCCTGGAAATGTTATTGGTCAAAAAGGAGCAGCTTGCTGAATGGTGAATAGCTGCCCAAGAGTGTGCTGTTCCTCAGAGGTAGACCAGGGCAAGTATGTTATAGGAAAGCATTTGGCTACCTCCACTCTCCACGATGGTTCACCATACTCAATCAGGCAGATTGGCTGTGTAATATGTAATGAGATGTCTATCTGAAAGCCTGAATAGCTCAGTATCTGGGAGCAAGTTGCAGGATGTGTTAGTGAGGATCTGATCAATCCATGTCAAATACTAACCACCAGTTCTGGCACACTAACATCCTCCTGTCCTTCTAGCCAGAGCTTGTTCCATGTGAACAATTAAGCAGGTCCCACAGGACCTGGAAATCTTTCTTCTGTGCTGGAGTTCCAGGATGAGCAGAAGGGTAAATGCAGCAATTATGTCTGAATTAGAGACCTACATAACTGAGGAGATAAGTTGCATTTAGATAAGCCCATTTGTCATTGGACTCACCTAGTGATTTAGTTTGGTCCCTCAGTCAGCCAAAAATGTGTGACTTGTGTTACTTTTTCACATTTTTTTATAAGAGCAAACCTTTCTCCGATAGATTTTGGCATCAGCTGTTTTATTTGCCTTTGTTTCAGTGGCATGTTGACTTTTTCAGTCCTTTATGAAGTACCAATACCCTTATGAACACTTTCCAGATAAATCCATCAAGCTCCTTTTCTCTTTCATGTCTCACTAACTCTGTCCCTGGGATACAACCACCATGTTCTCAGTCAGTTCTGGGAATGCACGTTAGTACAAAATTGCATGACCTGTCCTTTTTTCACCTACCTGGTTAAATGAGATACAAGTTAGTTTAATTTCAAATCTTTGAGGGAACAGCCTTGGGATGTGTAAGTTCTCAAGGTTTAATGCTCTTAGAGCCTTTCAGTAAGACTTGTAATAATGACTTTGAGTTGACTGACGGTAGTATAAAGTGTGCAGCAAAAACAAATGTTCTGCAAAAGCTTTTTCTTTCTTTACTTTTAAACTGCTTGTCAGGTGAAATGGAAATATTTAATATAAAAATACTTTAATTCTTGGATACCTAAGATAAGTAAAATATATAAAGTTGAGTTTTAAAAGGCCAGATTTTCCTCATGAAAGCCAGGCTCAAATTTGCAGGGGAAAGGGATTAGTTTGTTGTTTTACTTTTTTTTTTCATCTTCTTTACTTGAAGGAAATGGATGACTTCCATGATGATTCTAAACACAAAATGAGGGACAGAAAGCATACTTTAAGGATTTCAGACATCTCATAGCTTAATACAGTAGATGATATTGTACTCTGCATGATTAAGCAAGAACAACCCAAAGGATCTTTAGTGCTATCTATTCTGCATCAGAAAACAATTTAATCAACTGTGACTATAGCCAGACAGTAAACATATGTTACTCCTCCCTCTAGAAGCAGTAGATCTACCCTTGTTTGTTGATTCAAGCATGTTGTACACTTCAACGTTATTAGCCAGTCACCCATGCTTTTAAATACAGGGAAGATCTATTTTCTTGCAGAGAGAACTGAAAGTACTTGCAGGGTAGAGAATAAAAGATCTGAAGAAGCAAGGTGGCTATTATCCACCTAAGAATGGAAATTGTTTGCCAGCCACTAACTCTACTGGTAGATTTTTACAAGAGCACTCTTGGCAAGAAAGTGATGCCTTGTTTTGCTCCCAGAAGCACAAGCTGCTGAAAACGACACTGTGGAGCAATAAAGCAATTGATACACTGATGCTGTAACATCCTTTCCGGGGGAGTCACTTGCTGTAGGGCATGTTTCACAGCATGGCACTACAAAGCAGTGGTTACTTTTGGTGATATGAGTATTACATATAAATACACTCAGCATGTAACAAAGTAACCACAAAAATGATAGGCATTTGTTCTCCTCCAATATTTTTCTGCCTTTCTTCCTTAGTGTTTCACCAATGCAATGAGGTGCTTGACGCTTCCCTTATTAAACAATTTGTATTCTTTCCCACAATCTTTTAAACACACTGTCACTTAATTGGTGGTTTTGCCATAAGCAGGGATGAACAGCAGGATTTTCCAGGGCTGAAACACCTAACTCACATTGATTATAAGCTATATCCCAGCAGTGAACTCCATAGCCTGCATTTGACACCAGCACCCCCAGCACTGACTGCCATGCTAGAAGTTGTGGTCGTCTTATGTTGCATCAAATACTGGGAGCACACAGTCTGCCTTCCACAGCACTTACAGTAGTAGTCCCTTCACCCTCTTGTTCTTTGAAGCAAAAAGGAAGTTTTTTTTTCTCACAACTTCCCTGAGAAACAGGGAGAGGAAACTATTAAAACTGAAGCTCCAACACCAAAGAGGTATTGTCAGGCACTATTAAGCCCTATAAAATCCCTGTTGCTGCGCTGTTTGTGGCACTTCAGTGGGTCTGCCAAAGCTGTTCTCCATTTGTCAGAGACTAGAAAGACAGCCAGTCTTGTACCCTGACAAATGTGATCCTCAGTAGACTCCCTCAGAGGCACTCAGTCCTGTACTGTGATTCTTCTACTGGCTTAGGTGGAGGGCAAGGCAGCAGCTCTGTTACCCAGGAGCCACCTCAACGAGTGCTCTATATGCTGCATACCAGAATTTTCTCTGTTGCTACTTTGGTTCAATCTTTAAGGTGAGGTTTTGCAGCCTCACTTTGATCCCTAGGAAGGTAATGGAGCAAATCCTCCTGAAAACCGTTTCTAAAGATATTAAAAGCAAGAAGGCAATTGAAAGTAGACAGCATGGATTTACAAAGGGGAAATCATGCTTGAACAACCTAATAGCCTTCTGTGATGAAATTATTAGCTTAGTGAATGAAGGGAGAGTAATGGATACTGTTTACTTTGAATTCAGCAATGATTTCAACATTGGACATCGTCTCCTTTAGCATCCTCATAAATAAATTGATTGACAAAGTACAGACTAAATAAACCGACAGTGAAGTGGACTGAAAATAACCACTGACCTCAGAAGGCTGTGATCAACAGCAGAGTCCAGCTTGAAGCCAATCACTGGAGGTGTGTCCTAGAGGTCAATACTGTGATAAATGCATTTTGATATCTTTATCAGGCACCTGGATGATGGGACAAAATACATCACCAGGAGGTTTACAGGTGATACAAAACTGGGAAGGGAGTGGCTGATATGACAGATGGTTGTTCTGCCATTCAGAGGGACCTTGATTGGCTGGAGATACAGCCAGCAGGAACTTCATGAAGTTCATCAATGGAAAACACAAAGCCCTGTACCTGGACAGGAATAAGCTTATACACTAGTGTATGCTGCAGGGTGACTGACCAGAAACCAGCTTTGTGAGAAAAGAGCTGAGTCTTGCTGGACAACAGGACAGAAATATATTTCCACAGCAACTAAGGTCAACAGCAACCTGGGCTATACCAGGAAGTGTCACCAGAGGGTGAAGGGAGGTGATCCTCCCTTCTATCAGAACTGATAAGACGTATCTAGAGTGCTGAATCTATTCCTGGGCTTCTCAGTACTAGAGAGACAAGCAGGTTCAGTGAAGAACCCCAAAGATGATTAAGGCATGGAGCATCTCGTATGAGGAAAGGCTGAAGTAGCTGGGAATCTTTGGCCTGGAAAAGAGAAAGTTCAAGGGATCTCACCAATATGCAGAAATGCCTAATGGTAGCAACTAAGAAAGACAGTCTCTTTTCATTGGTTCTTAGCGACGACAGGAGGTAATCAGCACAAACTGAAACACAGGAGGCTCCTCCTGAACATAAGAAAACACTTAAGGTTTTTAACTGTCAGGGTAGCAATGCACTGGCACAGTCCCCCAGAGAGGTTATGAAGTCTTCATCCTAGGAGGTACTTAAAACCTGGCTGGACACAACCCTGAGAAACCTATTGTAGGCAACCCTGCTGTAAGCAGGGGATGGGCTAGAAGATCTTTAGAGGCTTCCTCCTTCTTCAGCTGTTCTCTGACTCTTTTTTGTTTGAGGAGCTAGAATGTCTATTCTGCTTTGAATAAACAATACTCACTGTTCTGAGGTTCACTGTTATGTAAGGAAAAATAGGTTTAAGTAGTTTTACTACAAGAACGGCAATTATTGTGCAATATAAGCAATGCTTGCCTCTTCTGTGGTTACGTTAAAGACCTACCCTGCCCAGCACCAGAAAGAAACCCCAATGAAACCAACCAAACTAAAAGCTAAACAAACAAAACCCTCAGAAAATTATATCTTTTATGGGAAAAGTCACTTCTCTTGGAGATGTACTCTTATGCTTGGGGCAACATATAATGTCAAGTCCACAGATCACTTAGGTGAAGAAACAAGTAGTTTGTAAATGCCTTTCAGGTTTTGGCAGGAAATCAATGTGAAACTGCTGCCCTGTGACAGCTGTAGAACTTGTCCAGGTATGCTAAAAGAGCTGAGAGAGGTCAAAGAGCATTTGATCACAAACTGTGGAGCCTATAAAGCTTCTGTACTTGCACGGTTGGCACCTATGTATCTTGCAGCTGTCTTTAGGCACCTCTTTTGATTATAGCTCTTTATCCTCCTCTTTCTGAAAGAGTACATGGCACTTTGTGAAATCCATGATTTGCCAGCAGTTGATGGCAAATTTGTATCTCAGGAGTGGAAGAGTCTGGCAGGCTGCAGAAGTTAGCGTCATGCCCAGTACTGGAGCTGGCAGCCTGTGCTGGCGCAGCAGCTGCTACTCATCCACACCAAGTTCTTGGATCCCTGCGTCTCTGTAAATATAATTCTGCTGACCCTTCTTCTGACCCTGCTGCTTATCATATTTGTTACGTGCCAGTGTGGGGACTCTTTCAACAGCTCTTCTGGGAAGCTCAAGCAAACCAGAGTGTCACTACAAAGGCTTCAACAGTGCAGTGCTTACTTTTTGTAGGACTAAGAGGTTTCATCCAGAAGAAATGTTTGTGGCAACCTTAATGACTTTGAATCTTTTGGTTGTTCAACTAGGTCTTGCTTCTGAGTTCACAAATTACTTTTTTGCAAACATAACAGCAAATGGCTCCGTTCTGAGAAGTTCAGTATATGGCCAACTAAGATTTGCTCTCAATGCCTAGTGAAAATGATGACAGGTAAATCTCTAGCCACCTGGAATAACTGAACCTTCACATGGAAGTTAAATATATTACCAAAATGTTAGATTAGGTTAATCAACACCAAGTAAGAATAAAATGTGTTTCAAATGACATTCAGCATCCTCCATCTCAATCAGTGAAGAAAGGAGGAAATGAGCAATAAAAATTTCCCCCTTAAACTGAAAGATTAATTTTACTGTTAAGCACAACTGAGTATGCCAGCATGACTCATTCCTTTCTACTGTTAAAAGCACATTAACCATTGAAGACACTAGATTTTTGGGAGGCTAATTAGCAATTAGATGATGTTTCCAATGTGTTTTCTTCCAAGTCCCTTTCCTTTCCTTCCTACCTTTCCAACTGTATACAAGCCCAGGTAGATGACATCAATGGCTCTACCCCTATCAGTTTGTCATGGGTTCAGCAGCAGCAGTTATTTTTTCTTTAAGCAGTAGCTGGTGAGCACTGTGTTTTGGATTGTTGGCTTGGGAACAGTGCTGATAACACCAGTGTT
>JASSUY010025010.1:0-62044 GCA_032466535.1 Forpus xanthops
GCTGTTCAGCCTGGAGAAGAGAAGGCTGCTTGAAGACCTCCTAGCAGCCTTCCAGTATCTGAAGGGGACCTACAGGGATGCCAGAGAGAGACTCTTCATCAAAGACTCTAGTGACAGTATAGTGTGAAATGGGTTTAAATTTCAACAGGGGAAATTCAGGTTAACTATAATGAAGAAGTTCTTTACTGTAAGGGTGGTGAGGCACTGGAAGGGGCTGCCCAAAGAGGTGGTGAATGCTCTATCCTTGACAGTGTTCAAGGCCAGATTGGAAACTGCCTTGGGCAACATGGTCTAGGGTAAAGCATCCCTGCCCATGGCAGGGGGATTGGAACTAGATGATCTTAAGGTCCTTTCCAACCCAAACCACTCTATGATTCCATGATTCTATGCCCTGCAGGCGGGGAACATTTTTGAAAGTTTAACACTAAGTAAGCACTAATATATAAGCTAACAATCACTCATGGTTGTCATCTTTCTATTTTTATATTCATACCTCGGAGAAGTAGCAGTAATGCACAGATACAGAGGCTGATCCTGAGAGATTTCCTCCCCTACAGTTTTGATTCAGGTAATCCAAATAATTTGGAGCTGTGTTCCTCTGCACTGTAAGAACTCACTTTAATTCATCATCATGTAATATTAAACACACCCTAGTTATTGAAACATATTTAGTTCTGTGGTTTATGTTTCTGTAAAAAAATTGAACTTGTACAAAAACCACGGGAATCAGATATAGAGGTATATGTATGAAGAAAATGAGAAAATGTCAGTTTTGTTGATGTCTCCCATTTCTGCCTTTCAGAATTTGTTCTGGTGCATTTCAAGCATAAAGAAGACTTAGTTTTCATATCATGCATTGTAAAGTATTAAGATTCAAGCTTAAGCGGAGTTACTTAAACGAATCATAATTTTGGAAGTAAATCTTTCAATTTTCACTGGAGAATCTGTGACAGCTATGATAGGGAGATGCTATGGCATAAAGAAAAGGAACACCAGCAGCATCAACTGCCTAAGGTTATGTGAGAAACACATTATTCCCAGAGGAATTACCACATGCAGTCCCATGACTGTCATGCACAGTTTCTAGAGCTGATTTACAAATTTGCAAAAAGACAAGAGGGTGAGACACTGCCACATGAATTAGTTCACCACAGATCAAATCCAACAATAAATCACCCAGAGTCTGCAAGAAGATAAAATAAACCCGACTGCTTCTAAAGTAGACCAGTAAGATTTAATCCAAAAAAGAGACAAGATGACCCTAGAAACAGTACTCATACCAACATGAAATGAGTGAGCAGTCATTGTGATATATAAATGCATTACAATAACAAGATGTACAGCAAGACTTGCAGATCAGGCCTATCTCTGAAAAAAAAAAAAAGAAATAAATTTCCCCCATCTTTGGTGAATTCATCTTCAAATATGATGCATTGGCCATGTCTTGGGCAGGCCCATAGATGCCAAGCTGACCTCACAATTTGATCACCCCTTCATGAGCAATGTGGAGGATGCTAAATGGATTAGTCCCTACCTTTGTTACGCAGATTTATTGAAAACATGAACTTCTACAAAAAGAAGTTTGCAGAACACAAGCTGAACTGTTGGCTGCTATAAGTGCAAGCAGGATATGAAAAGCCAAGTCAGCTCTGATCTGGCAGTTTGCAATACCTGAGCAAGGTTTTATTCTTCACCCAAGTTCTCATTGCATTGGAAAAGCAAACAACTGTGAGTGTATCTTAACTTGAAGGATGGAGGTCAGGAGAAACTCTATTCAGCTTCACCCTTATGAAGAGGTAAAAGTGGCAGCTCCACAGTTTATACAGTGTTCACAGGCAAAAAAAATAAAGGTTTCACCCTAAACTTCATATAATCACCTTCTTCACTCCTTTTCCAGGCAGCTTTCCTAATTTATAATATGTGCATTTTAGAATAGAATATTTGACATTTCTGTCCCCCATGAACTGAACAGTTTGCAGTATATCTACCTTCAAGTAACAAAATCACAATGAAATACATTTATATCTCATATCAAAAAAAGATGAGAAAAACACAGAAGCTTTTCTTTTGTCTGTCAGTTTAAATGTTGAAAAAATCCCAAAGCAGCAACAAAATCTGATCGCTAACTTTTTGCTTTAGGAACTGGTATATTCAGGCATAACACGGAGAGCATCTTTTCTTTTTTTTTTATTAGGCCAAAAACTAAACTTTTATTTGATATAGATCTAGGTCTAGATGTAATAATCCCTGCTAAAACCCTTCCAAATCTGAGGATAAGCTGGTTCAGTAATGCCTGCTTTAGGTTTGCAGATACCCTGATATCATGTCAATTTTAAAACTTAATGAGAGTGGATGCACAAATATCTCTCACAATTTCCCTGAGTACAGGAACTACCCACCAGGAGAGCAGGAGGCTGGGCTGCAACTTGTATTAAGCCCTTGGTGCTGGGATAGCACCCACAGTTTGACAACACATCAGCACCACTCTTCCATTCTATTTGATTTCTGATTAAAACCACTTTTTCACTCAGCAGATGAAAGAAGATTGTTTCTCACACTGTCAGTGAGCCTTGACAGCTAGATATATCAGTCCTGGTTTGTAATTCATATTCATTTAACATATAACTCTAACTTATTTTTTAAAACAGTATTAATATTTTCATAAACTTTGTATCTTGCATTTTGTTGATTTTTTTTTTCCCAACATTAAAAAAGAAAAAACCCTAAAAAGAAAAAATGTCTTCAGACTTACAATGGCAAGTCTGATTTACAATGGTAAAAAAAAAGCCTTACATTGTGATTTGCTTGGGGTTTTGTGTTTCAGGGTTCTTTTTTTCCTGTGACTTGCTAATTGAATGTTTCAGCTGAAAGATACATTTCTCTTTCACTCTGTTCTTCATCCTGCTTCATGACCAACAAAAAACTGACAGCATTAATTCAAAAATTGAAGGGAGTTGAAACATTTCCTTCATGAGGAATTCAGAGATTTTGGGGGAAGTTATTCTGAATAATATAAAACAGAAAGATGTTCCAAATATCTTGTGAAATAAAATTATCATAATAATTCTCAAGACATGGAAAATGTTCAAAGGTTGTTTCAAGTTTAAAACTTTTCAGAGTAAGATCTTATAATGAAGTAAAATTAATTTGAAATGAAACTCAAAATGTTCAGATAAAGCAAAACCAACACACAATTCATCACCAAAAGCTTTGTATTTAATGTGTCTTCTGAGACGTATAATGAAATCAGTTTGTGTTTGTGGAGAGCTGTTCATTCCAGAAAAAAAACTTATTAATGCAGCAAAAACATTATTTTTTAAGAAAATGTCAGAAAAGTTCTGAAGCTTTTAAATAGGAATAGATTCTATTTTCTGAACTATCCTGTCAGTGTTCCCATGATGCTGAAGTCCATTGCACTTTAAGTAGCATATATTGTAGGGTGGACTGGCCTTAGAGCCTGCTGAAGCCTGCAATCTCTCCCTGGTGAGCTGTCTGGCAGCTGAGCATCACCAAGGTGCTGGTTAGTGATAGTCACCCTCCCCCTGGCTCTTCTGAGCTGTGTCCCTGTCCTGCAGCAGTGTGTTGGAGATGGAAGCTGGGACAGACCTGCTTTGGCCATCCTCTGCTCTGTCACACGGTTCTGACAGCAGAGGAAAGGTGGGTTTGTACAGCTTGCAGCGTTATGCTGAGGTACCACATGAATGAGGACAAACAGCCAAGGTGGGGTCTGTGAGCCTAATCCTGCCTCAGTGAAGTCTGTTTGACTCAGAGATCAGTGGTATAGAGATCAGGCCAATACTGAACACTTCTGGGAACCCCCTCTTTGCATTTCAGCTGCAATTCCCTACCCTGCTTTCCACTTCTGGGGAACTGAGGACACTTATTGTCACAAAAAAACTATAAAATATTTTCCCCAGACAGAATCCTTAGTTACTGTTAATGATGCTGAGAAGCTTTTGGTATCTTCTGAAGAAGGTCACCAAAGGTTGGACACCATCTTGGTGGAGAGCTGACCTGTGGCTTTTTATTTCCTGACATCTGGAGCCCATCAAACTGCAAGTGTGTGATGCTGATCTCTGTGGAGTTGGAAATCCAGTGCATAGAAACCACCACAGGTGGAAAAGACAGAACAGGAAAAACTGCTCTTCTCTCTTCACATCTCAGTCCCATAACTTTGGAGACTTAATTTTCAAATATAGCATGCCCCTATTAATTTTCAATAGTAACCAGGCATGGAATTGAATTATGCAAATGCAGCAGGTGCAGTCTGTGGTTTACAGTTCCAGAGGGAACAGACCTTGTGCCAAAATAGTGCAGCCCAATGAGACCTGAAGCCTTTTTAGTCTCTTCTTGCACACTGAACATGCTGGATAAAGCCCTGTATTCTTTTAATGGTATCTTCCTAAGATCATAAACAGTGAAAATTATTAGGTAATACCAGTGGCATTAAAAACCAGTGATGATCATCTGTTATGACTTAGTTCCCCTGGGGATCCTGGGGGAGGTTCTGCAGCACTGAAAAATACTCAGTGAAAGAGCCCACAGGCAGCAGCAGCAGTCCCAGTATTAAATTACATCCTTAATTGATCACTATCCCCTATACAGCCTTGTGAGGGTGTTAGAAACAGTTATGGACAGAACCGTTCATACGTAACCCTTCTTGGAAAAAGAAATTGCTAATTGCTCTGTGTATACTGTTAAGAGGGTGCTTGAAGAAAATTTACAGTAATTTACCTAATGTACTGTGGGATCCTTTTACCTCACGTGCATTAAGCAGAAGTAAACAATGAGAAATAGAATTAGAATGCAGGATTTGCAATGATTATGGAGAGGGCTCTTTTGGTTTGATTGAAAAAAAGAGAAAGGCTTCTCAGTAAGGACCACTAATGAACTCTGGACCCTCTAACCTTTATGTCACAAGTAGACAGTGTGTCACCTCTCCCACATATAGCATATGCACATGTGCTTTAGGACTGGGATACCTAGGAGAAGCCTTTGACAGTTTTTTTGTTGCTGAGCTCTCAAGGAATTGTTGATATGTTTGCAGAAAGCACAGGCAAATCTGTCGAGGAGAAACTGTGGGATGGAGCAGAAAGGTCTCTGATTCCCCACTCACTCTAATGGCACCAGAGTACTGGGGTAGTTTAAAGCTGCTGTGTCCTGTTAGGACTGTATAAAGTTCCACTGTAGGCAAATCAGCTGAGCTAGGGATTTGAATTGTAATGTGAAAAAGTTTGTAATACTTTAAAACATGAAAAAGCCCCAATGCCTTGCGCATGAAGGCCCCATCTCCTGATTCAGGTAGTCTATTCTGTACAAAAAGAGAACAATCAAAAAAGGATGGACAACTGAAAATGTTTGTTTGTTTTAATGTGGTTTGAGAGTTGAAAGGTAATTCAACAATCTTTGGAGTAAGATTTTGGATTTAAATCAAAAAAGGAGGCACAAACTTTTCTGAATATGAAACTTTCATAGATTTTCTAATATATGATGAAATACATAGTACCCTATTCATGGTATCCTATAGTACATGGAACAAAATCCATGTTGAGAATAGTATCCTTAAGAAGAGAAAAGGAAAGTGGTCTTTGGAAGTAGAAGCATATGGATAATATTTTTTTACAGAGAAAATATTTAGCTAATATTAGAGGTTAGTGGGGTTAGGGCAGACTTGCCACAAGGGCATTACGGCTCTTTCTCAAGATCCTACCACTGGTAGCACCTACAAAACTGCTGCGTGTTCTCCCATTCAGGTCACACTTGGATCCCCCTGTGAAATAAGACAAAAAATTCTGGCAAGGTATAAGTTATAAAACTAACAAGGAAAGGAAAATATAAGAACTTGAATGAAGAATAGTAGTACAATTGACAGATTAGCAACTCTGGGTTATAAGAATCTACATAGTAAATTTAAAAGTTTATGAAACAGGTAAAAATTGTATGAAAAAGGTAAAAATAGTAAAGTTTCAGTTTCTACTCAGAAATGTCTTCAAGACTTACAGAAGCTTAGGAGAATGAATCAAAGTGAGGGAAGAGAGACAAAAATGAGCACCTTGTGAGACACTCTAACAGGAGAAAATTGAAATAGGAGGTCTTCTCTAACCACTAAAGAAAAGTATTTGGAAAGGTATAGCAGCTGTGAAGTCAGGAGAGCAAAAAGCCTGAAGATTTCTTGAGTTAATCCAGGAGGATAGTCTGATTTATGTCTTCTATAAGAACTAACGAGTAGAGGAAAACTGGGGCCAAAGTGGAGAATACCATTCACCTAGAATTTATGGCACTTTCGGTACTGTGAGAGACTAGTAAAATCGTGAATTCTAAAGACTTTGGGACATTTATATGCTATTGCATGCCTTCACTTTCATTCTGCAGTTCCATAGAACTGAGAGAAGATATGCTGGCATAAAATCTGTATAATGAGGTGATAAATTGGGCTGTTATTTTGAAGAGGGGAAGAACTGTAAAGAACTGACAGGCTTGATTTGTAACCACTAGTTTATTGCCACAGGAAAATGCCAATGGATATTAAATGGCTAATTATCATATTTAGAGCTAAATTAATGCCTTAGACTCTTGCATAGATTTCTTTTAAAAAGAAAGTGATCATCTTAATCAAAATACCCTGGAATGATAGCTTTGCTTCAAATCATGACCTAAAAATAATTGGTCAAATTTGGTGAACTAAATTCAAATTGGTTTATCAAATCATTAGTAAAAGTTGCCCCTAGACCACAACTTCCGTCATTTAAATCATCCCTTTAAAGCAATACGTTTATTCACTCTGCAGGTGGTGGATCTTAAGAAACTTGCAGAACAGTGGATCTCTAGAAGGTAGGTATGCAGACTCTACCTAGCTAAAACTGTCAAAGGAGTTTTATTCAGTATTGAACTCTATTGTTTTTCCATGGATATGTAATGTTCCTGAGCTAACATGCAGTCAGAATGCCATGATACTGCTTCACTTTCTCATATGTGGACATTTTGGTGGCATTTTAAAGGCAGACTATTTTTGAAAGCCTGAGACATCCTCTCCTACTTCTCTTGAACTCCATGGCAGCAAGATAGTCTCTAATGATTAAATCTCTCCCAAACAGCAAGGAAGAGTGACTTTTTGTTAATCAGCCCCCAGAGCTGGCTCCTGGTAATCTGCATGTGTATGTCTTTTCCAAAGACGTAACATATTCTGCAGGCTGATTTCAACATAAATCTGGTTTCATCCTGATGGATGGGAGTAAAGCACAGTTTCATGGAAGCCATTACACAGGGTATATTCTTTATGAAACTCTTGGTACCTCAAAAGTTTTGCATAAGCTCAAGGAATGACAATATTCTCTTGCTTGCACTTTAGGAGTACTTCTTTTCCTGTTGACTAAAGTTGACATATGAAGACAATAAAAAACAGACAGTATAAGAAAACAGCTCGAGACATCTGTTTGTCTCTCCCAAAACAAGGGATGAGGTACTCAGTTTTACTACTGAACTAAAAGCAAGGAATGACACCTCTGTGAACTACTTTAATAAAAGCAAATATAGTGAGACAATAAATGAAATTATCATGATATATGTAAGGATTAGTGGAGCTGTGCGCATACTGCCTCTCAGAGGAGGATACTGAAGTTGTACAACGGCTACCAGTTGCCCTTTCCTTATTGCTATATGCCAGCTGAATACCAGAAGACAGGACTGTGTTGCTTCTGCCTTTAGAGTATTACCCAAGGCAGATGCCTGCCAAATCCCCCAAATGGAGCTCAGGCAAATTCAGTAAGACCAGCATGCATTTGGTCACTAACAGTCAGGCTACTCAGACATTTGATACAGTCCAACATCCCAGTAGAAATAATATAGAATATCACCAGAAGTTTTGGACCAATGTGGATGCATATTTCAAAGAGGGTATCAGGCCACAAGCCTACAACATGCCTTGCTTGCTTAGATGTTGATAAACATAATGCTCTAGTGTACTTTGGGTTCATCGGATTATTGGCAGACATGCATTCCTCAGGCCAAGCTTTCCTGTAGTGCCCTCAGTGTTTCCTGGTCTTCTGGTTGACCCTAGACAACGATTTCCACCATTTAACTCAGCCCTTTAAAGCAATGTATTATTCACTCTGCAGGTGACGGATTTTAAAAAACTTCTTAATTTGTGGGAAGACAGCCAGGACAACCATCTTTTCTTTAACAGATCATCCTGGAGTATTTTTGGGGTGGTCTTACCGAGATCTCATCATCCCTCCCTACAAGCTCCCAGCAGCAGATTATCATTAAGGTTAGCTATAGATTGCTTGCTTCTCTTCCCAGCAAGGCTGCAGAGACAAAAGAACACATCCACAAACCTTTATGTCCCTTCTCTCTAAGTGTATCCAGGATCTTCCAGATGTGCAGCTGCATCTTGCACTTGTGGAAAAGTACAGAGCACACCTAAAAGCCATAAAACTCTTCCACTGCTTTTCTTTCTTTTGGAGAAGCAGAAGTTAAAGAAAATAAATGTCACAAAATACATACTACCTGCAGGTAGTATGCACATACAGAAAAGGTCATATGCACGCTAAAGAGAATGATGGGAACAGTGTCACAGTTTCAGCATCTGATGTGGCATCACATCTCACATAGAAGTGTGACTGTTTCTTAAAATTCAGGAAAATGACCACAAGGGTGTGTGTTCAGGGAGCTTTTTATAAGCTATTCAAAAGGAATACTGCCTATACACAGTACTTTATACTTCTATGTAGGGCCCCCCCTTAGGTGCACAACCAACTCCTGAGGTAGCTATTTCCATGCTTCAATAGTAGCAAGGAAGGGCAGCAAAAGCAGTCAAACAATTTTTATGCATTCTTCTGCTAACAAAGTATCTCTCTGCTTTCTACTGCTAAACTATTCTCATCCTAATTACAAGAGCTTCCCAAACACATCTCCTGAGAAATTTCTGGATCTCACCAGAAGCACTCAGCATAAAACTTCAACAATTCACATATTTGTAAAATCACATTTTAAGGAAAAGTGATTACAAAAAATTCCAAATGAGAGGCAAATGTCTGATACTGTTAACACAGACTCTGCAATCAGCTTCTTAATTTGTGAGAAGATGGCCAGAACAACCATTCTTTTCTTTAACAACTTTTGAGATTAAGATGTTTCCATCCAAACCCATCCACTGATTGCAATGGCAGTTTCCTCCAGAATTTGGCTAGCTGAATTTTTTTAAATTAATTTTTGTTGTTCTTTATTTTTCCTTTTGGAGCAGGCAGATCTTCTGCATGAAAAATAGATGTCTTTATTTCATGCAGTGGAGAGGACTACAAGGTATTTTATCAACTATTTTCCATCCAAGTAGCTTTTGGATATGTTCCTTTGCTCCTATTTACATTTCAGTTTTAATGACTATGGATGCTAAAAAGTCTCTGCCTTAAGCACTGTCATTTACAGTGACAAAATTAACTTTCAGACTTCTATCCAGCTCAAGAAAAAAAGCCAGCTTAATGCTCACATCTTTGTCCAATAGAGAAAATTAGCACGTCTTCTTGGCTTCCTCTTAAGAAATTTAGTGCTTGCCTTCACTTCTCATTCACTCACCAGCAAAGACATTTTTATTCCAGAGAGACAGGAATCAGGTGCCATTCACAGCACCATGTTTCCTAACTGAGGCTACTTCTGCCACAGCACTACTGCATCATTCGCCTTCCTTAGGAGTGCAAAAAAAGCTCAGTGTTATTTTGGACTTAACTCTGCTTCCTGGATCCTTTAGCATTGTTTTGCACTTTCTATGCAGAAGTCGTAGTCGAAGGTAGTTTATTATTTCAGCCGATCAAAGGAAAGGGTCATAGGTAAATCTATCTACTAAAAAACCCAAGAAGCGGTTATGAAGTTTCTAAAATTACTTGCTAGAATCTATGGCTGATTAAGAGGCTATTTCAGACAATAAAAACTTTCAGATTTATCTATGTGCTTGAAAGCAGGAATTAGAAAGTTCAGGTTTGACTGCAGTTTCTCTGCATCAGTTCACTGCTGTTATTACTGTGTCATGGGGTTGAGAAAAGCTCTGCTTGGTGAGACCCTCACCAGTCTGTCATGGGTGCCTTTAGACTGGGGACTCAAAGCTCTTTCTGGTCCCCTGGTCAGCCACTCACCTTTTTCTCAAACATGCTTGTGTCAGTTACAGCAGCAGTGTAACTTTTCCGCTTTCCACACATACCTATCCTCACACATCTCAGTTCATTGATGTAGCACACTCAATGGAGGGTCCAGACAGGACATTAGGCAGATTTTAACCCCAAAATTAACTGTTGAAGTTCCCAAGAGATCTGCTTGTATAATCAAACTGGTCCAAATAAAAATACATTCAACAGTCATGCAGGAAGCCAAACAAATAGCACTGACCTGCTTTGGAAAAAAAAGGAAAGTAATGGGAGCATATTTGTATTATTAGGCCTGATGCTGTCTCTCCTGAGGGATTATACTTCAGGACAGAAAGAGAATGACTGATTTTTATTTTATCTTACTGTATAAAACCATCCAGACTATAAGAAAGAAATAAGTCCTTTATTTTTTTCCCCCAGTGTTGAATCCAATCCAAGCATAAGGAACAAGCAGAAATGTGCGCTATGTCTTCTGGTTGATTGCGAAATAAGGCTGTAGTTCTTAAGTATTCCCATGAAGTTCTACTAAACAGGCAGACAAGATAACTCTCGGAGCATCTTTGAAGAATTCTGGGTTCTTTTATTTTTACTTTACAATGAATTTATTCAAAAGCCAATATGCTTACAAAGATAGGAAGGACATTTGCATATAGTTTTAAAATAAATGAATCTCATCAAAACATCTGTCCATGTGGCTAAATTTATCTGTTGTGAAACTTCATTGAATTCACAGAGTTTTGATGACATGACTGAATTTGGCACAAAATTTTTCTTCAATAATAGTAGAACACCTGTGGAACTTATAATTTAAAACCAGAAGATATTGGTAGAGTTGTGAGTCCCCAGGTAGTTTTATAAAACTAGACCTGGAAGTGACTAAGAGGATGGAGCTGATCTAACCCTTGTAAACTTTAACATCTGACCTACTTCCCTGAGGCTCCCTGTATAGTCAGGGGAGAGAATGGACACTTCTAGAGTAGGTGAGTTATATCCTGAATAAATCAGTTCCTCTCTAGAGACTGTGGAGGGAACCTTTGGTGTCTAGTTCACTTTGAGAAGTTTATGTCTTGTAGACTCCCTAGGTCAGGTGAAGCCAGGAGGAAGTTTTGGATCATCTACTCCTGAAAACCCTATGACCTATTACTTCATCCTATTGCTTCTGAGCTATGCCTGGCTAAAGCACATCTCACTAGAGGCACTGAAGCATCAAGATATGAAGACCTCAGTGGGTGGATTGCTCCAGTGGCTAATGCCCTTCCTGAGGCTCAGATTTTTAACATACCCGGTCAGCCAAAATTTAGGGGACAATATATCTGAACTAGAAGTTATTTATCAGCACAGGCAGAAAGATGCTCTATACAAATCAAAAAAAAAATGTGCTTTAACTATCATCCAAAATGTCCCTTCCAGAAGGATACCTCATTTTTCTCTTAACTCTTCTATACACATACACATGTGTGTAAAATGTACTACCTTGCTGCATCACGCAAAAAGGTCCGTCTAGCCTTGTATCAGGTCTCTCAGTGTGACCAAAGAGAATGCCTAAGGAAATTAATAAGATCAGGACAAGTATGTATGATGTTTTCCAGACATACTCTCCCTGCTCCCTACTCCTTAAGATTGAAGGACTTCCTTAGTCAGACATTTTTACTCTGATATGTGTAATCTCATTGGACCTGATGATATTTCTTAACTCAGGCTCCTTCACTGAGCATTCTTCATCTCCAGAACTTTCAGTGTCTATAACATCTTGTGCTGAGGTGCTCTGGAGCCAACCTACATGTTAGGCAAAAAGTCAGGTGATGCTTCAATGATGTAGAATCTGACACTCACCTGCTTCATTTAACAACTCCTTATTCTTGTGTTGAGAACTGAAAAGTGGATCCTTGTTCAGCCACTCAGTTCTGCTCAGGAGCTTAGCAACCTTTGTCCTGTCCTCTGCCAATCACCAACTTTTCAGATGGAAAGGGACCCGTACACAGTAGTTCTTTGTGCAGAATTCCCTCTATACTTCTCACTACCTTTGCCATCCCTGAACCTCTCAGAACTCTACCCCATCAAAGCACAGTCAGCAGTTCTTCTGTGGTAAGCTTCTCTACTCTGGCAATTGTATTCAGAACTGAGCAGTTGATACTGCAAGCTGCTAATCTGGATGTGAGGAGAGAGGAGAGAGGGAGAGGAAAGGAGCAGTCTTTCAAACCATCTTCCAAGGAAAAATATGCCACCCCTGTGAAGCTTAGGCTCCAAAGACCCAATGTGCCCTACTTAGCCCCAGCTGAAGCACAGAATTAGTCTTGATCAGAAAAACATGCCATTTTTATGGGCATCAATTTTGCTATGGAATAAATTTGAAATTGTGCTTCCCTTTTACTTTTTCAGTGTAATTAATAGTCTCCTATCTGCCACAGATCCATACTGTTTTAATGGAGAGAATCACTGTCCAGATACCGACTGTTCTGGTTCTGTTGCCAGCAACTAAAATCTTGTTTCATTTCTGTTTAAACTCTGGTGAACACACCTTTGTAATTTCTGTTTTATTAGTGCTAAGGCCTGCTCTGTCAGGCACTTGAATTTGGTCACACTATGACAGTAACCAAGGCTTTGATGGTTTGCCAAAGATAGCTACAAAGTCTGTCCTGCAAAACTGGTGAAGACTAGACTCAAAAAGATATAGTGACACCATCAAAGGGTTAACTCTGACATCCTATCATGCTCTTCCTTGAGAATATATCTTATGCTGGGACTTCGGATCAATCTGCTGCCTACTGCCTTTGCAGCACGAACAATTACAGGCCCAAATATTTCTTTTGCTCTTTTGACACTGCCCAAGGAATCATTTAATGAAGCCTTCATAGACCTGGGTGACTATTGTAAGCAACTTTTCCATGGTTGCTTATTCGATTTCCCCTGCTTCATTGTTCCTGTCTCTTTCTGCAAGTAGGCTAATGTATTTGATGCCTTCTGGCTTAAATGGCCACTGCAGCTGGGAATTCTGGCTGAACAGGAACAGAAAGCAAATTCTGAATCACTAATTACTTTCATCATGGAAAAGGCGACTCCTGGAGTTTTCCATAAATAGTTCTGGTCTGTGTGACCCAGTGAATGTCACTAAATCATGGAGCCTATCACCTCAGCTCCTGAGGAGCTAACAGCCTAATCCAAGATAAGACTTGGTAAGTTACTGCAGCAAGTCACATGGGAGAAAGGATGCTAGGGCTGGCTGTGATAAATGCTCTACAGTTTCAGAAAAAGTTTATAAAGCCACAAATCCTTCCAAGTTTTTCTTGCTTGCTTTCAGATGTAAATAAATGTAGGCATGTTCCCCTGGCTATGAGAAACTGGTGCTTTTCCTCAGTAATGCAGTCAACATGCATCAAAAGACACTCATGAAGAAAAGAGGTGGTGACTTCAGAGATTAACATGGAGAAGAGACTTTAATTTAAAGAAAGCAGAAATTGAAACAAAGAGATTGTTACTCTGCTGGCAGAACAAGCAGCTAGTAAGTTATTTGAGCACAACCCCATGTGAGGCACAAAGTAGCACAAAAAGTCAGCAATATTTTAAACAAAGAAAGTAATTAAGCATCAGGAGTTTCTGTATACTTGTCTTCATTCTTGGTAAGGTTTTAATTTTTCACCACACTGAAGCTATTGTGAATGTTCCATCACTGGCAGTGTTCAAGGCTGGGTTGGACGTAGCCTTGGATGACATGGTTTAGTGTGAGGTGTCCCTGCCCAAGGCATGGGGGTTGGAACTAGATGATCTTGAGGTCCTTTCCAACCCTAACTATTCTATGATTCTATGATCCTATGATTCTATATTTTACCCTAATCTTTTGTTACTGGTGTTGCTGCTTGGGCTGCTGTGGGGAGTTGTCAGCTCCCCTCCACCTCAGTCCCAGTCACTGCCTCAGAGGCTGTTCTCTACATGCACTGCAGTGGATGCCCTCAATGCCTGAGCCAAACAGCGATTCACCAAGTAGCAGATCAGTTTGATAAAAGGTGATGGAAGAAAGTTAAACCCAATCCAGAACAATGGCGCTTGAACTCTCACCATATTCAGGATTACTGCACGTCCCCTCAGTGTAAACTCAGTCAGAACATAAAAGTGGCATCTCCTGAGACATCTCCTACCCAGGATGATGATCTCAGGAGTTGCTCAGCACAGATCTAGGCCTAGGTCTCTAACTCAGGACTGAACTACACAGTTTATCCAGTCCATGGGGTATTCATTTTGAATCTATACACTTGAAAAAAAAAAAATCAAGCTTAAATCAAGTATGGCTGTATTTGATCTCACAGGTGGTGCATTTCCTGTGTGGTTGTTGCATGGCTGACAAAGTAGGGCCCTGGTTTTGCTGGGGTATCTGCATGTCATCATAAAAGAAAGAAACACTCAGATGGCATATTGCAAAGCTATAAATCCTAACAGAGAGGGACTGAGGCTTCTGTATTTGTTTGTGGTAAGTAGAGAAGGCTCTCCCCAGTCTGAACAAGGCATCCTTGCAATGAAAATTAGTCCCTGTGCCAGGTGATGGTAGGCTTTGGTTCAGAAAGAATGCTGGGACGAGGCATGGAAGCTGATTAGAAACAGCTCATTCATTAGACACACAGTCTTCTGCCAGGTGAGGTATTGCCTTCAGATTAGCATTTATGAAGATGCTAGCTTATACAGAAGTATTTGAAAGGTGAAACATGCCAAACAAATATCAGGTTGCATTATACTTACAAGTGAAATCTCTGTTTTTTGGAGTTTTGTTTGTTTTGGGGTTTTTTTTGTTTGTTTGTATTTGTTATGTTTTTTTTTTTAAAAAAAAAGCTAATTAGACAACAACAGAACAGGAAACTGACATTGTGGTGAGAGAGCAGAACTCAGGAAAGACAACCTGTCTGAAAACCTGAGATATCTGAGAAACCTGGCGACACAAACAATGTGAGGCTTGGTGAAGTTGCCATAAGGCAAATATTATTGTCAGAGGGGGGCTCTCTGCTTATCATTAATCACTTTTCCACAAGAATCTCTGTCAGTTTATTAGATTCCATACTATAAAGCAGCCACTACCATTGTCAGGATTTAGCAGTACAGCAGAAGCTTTCACTGTGTGACCTTTCAGAGTGATGGGGAGGTTGGAAACATGACAAAGAGTTTAAAAAAACAAGCAAATATATTTTCTCACTAAATACATTATTTATATTTCCCATCTCCCTTTCTAAATATTTCCAGTAGAAAGTTAAGTTATAACTAACATTGGTGGGATTTTTCTTTTTCAAATAAATCCTTTCTTTGAGTACATCATTAAAGGATGTGTTACTGTCAGGTCTGGTGAAACTGCAATTACAGTGAGTGCAATAAATAAAAGCATAATGGCTCCGCTGCATAAATAATGGCTCATTATCCCAGTTTTATTGGTGTTTCATTGCTGAGCCAATAACTCTACCTGCATACCCAAAGAAACTCTTCTGATCTGAACAATTTCTGCTAGATTAAGTGAAAGAAAAAAGGAAGAGCATTTGTAGGAGAGAGAATATTTGGTCACCCTAGTATCCCCCTTGCATGGGCTTGCACCACTGCTCCCCAGACAAGGAGATGCAGCAGAAACCTACCTTGCCATGGTGCTTACCATGGGTGGTACCAGCACAGTAATCCACTGCCTTGATAGGGTGCACCCAGCCTGCGTAACCCCCAAAATCCCTAATGGGGTCAGTCTGTGAGGGTAATGGTTTAGATCTGGTCCCTCCAGACCTTGGCCTCGCAGCCTTTCTGGGACCCCTTTCACATTTCCATTAGCTGAATCTTACCCTCTAGCCTCTTCAACACATATTACTGTTTTGGTACACTTGAGCGAGATTATTAACACATTAATGTTAATTTGAAACCTGCCAGCCACCTCAGGGCATCTCATTTCCACCTGCCTGCTGATTTCTACCAGGTACGAGCTCCTGTCTTTGCACCTACGTGCATGCTGACATGCACCAAACCAGTAAGTAGCAAGAAAACCAATAGCAAAGCCAACAATCTGCATAGAAGAACGTGTGAGTAAAGTTTCTTTATGCCCCCTACTCACTTGCCCTGCTCTCTAGAGCAGGTATGATCTAGCTCTGTAAGGCAGGCAGGAACTGTGTTCTAAATTTTGGTCTCACTGCTCTCTTGGCATGGCATCAGACTTTAAAAAAGCTCACAATCACTCTGCCTTTTGTCTCTTGAATAATAACAACAAATGAAATAGAAAACCCCAGCTCATTGGAAAGCTTTGGCATTCAAGCAAGGAAGAATTGTGAAATATTGATCCTCAATCAGAGATGCACTTGGGTGACCAGAGCAGATGATCACACAGGCTGCTTCTGACATCTGAGTTCACGCTGAGTGCTTCTTCACCACTGCAAATACGGTCAGGGAAAGTCATGGCACTGCTCACACTAACAGTGGGAACAAAACTGGGGTCCAGATGATTATTCATTACTCATTGAGGCAAATGTCTGCTTGATGGGGACATATTGTTCAGCTCATCACAAATGCAAAGCACTGAGTGGTGACAGATGCATCTGCAGGCTAGGCATATAACCAGATTACCATGGTGTAATGAGTTATTCCTATGTCACCTGAGTCCAGATAACAGCCCCTGCCTGTGCTCCCCATGGCAAATGGAGCACTTTGCATTTGCAGAAGTGCCTGTGTATGTTTTATGTGGACTAGCCAAGCGCAGCATCTCCCACAGGTCACACACTGGCACTGGCTATGTCAGAATTTCCTTTGGCAGCTGACACTTTCCTACAGCTGGTACCTTTCCTTCTATGAACATGCTTTCCTCTCTTGGTGAGCCTAGCTGTCCTGGGTGTCCCCTCAGGGTGCTCTGAAACCAAGCTCTCAGCAGGATGACCCAGACTGACCCAGAAAATAGGCAAATAATGTGAAAATTTCTACCATTATTATGAATTTCTGATATTGTCTTCAGGTAATCAGTTTGAATGAAGCTCAATGGTGCTATAAAAATGGCATTAGCACAGAATTGCACTCAAAATGCTGGCTTTCTCTTGCACGCTGACACTCTGGGTGGTCTAGTATTTCTGAGCCAAACCCGAGTCCAATACAACCTGCCCTGGGCTAGATTTTCTGCTCCAAGCATTTTCACATGAAGTTCTTCATTGGGCTGCGTGCACCATATTCCACAACTCAAGTGAATGCATGGGCATTATGAGATTGTTACCTCTTGTCTTATCACCACAATTCCTAATGAATAGTCCATCCCCACATCCCTATATGCCCCCTTCAGATATTGGAAGTCTGCTATGAGGTCTCGATGCAGCCTTCTCTTCTCCAGGCTGAACAGCTCCAACTTTCTCAGCCTGTCTTCATTGGGGAGGTGCTCCAGTCCCCTGATCATCCTCGTGGCCCTCCTCTGCACTTGTTCCAACAGTTCCATGTCCTTTTATGTTCAGGACACCAGAACTGCACACAATATTCCAAGTGAGATCCCATGAGAGCAGAGTAGAGGGACAGGATCACCTCCTTTGGTCATGCTCCTTTTGGTACAGCCCAGGATACAGTTGTCTTTCCCAGCTGCAAGGGCACACTGCCGGCTCATATTCATTTTCTCATCGACCAACACCCCCAAGTCCTTCTCCTCAGGGCTGCTCTGAATCTCATCTCCACCCAATCTGTAGCTGTGCTCTGACCCAGGTGTAGGATCTTGCACTTGACATGGTTAAACTTCATGAGGTTGGCATCAGCCCACCTTACAAGCATGTCAAGGTCCCTCTGTATGACATTCCTTTCCTCCAACGTATCAATTGAACTACACAGCTTGGTATCATCAGCAAACTTGCTGAGGGCATATTCAATCCCACTGTCCGTGTCACTGACAAAGATGTTGAACAAATTATCGCAAACCTATCCATTACTCAGAACATTTAGTTTAGGTTGTGTTATCACAGATCTTGATGAGTTTTTCACTGAATGCTGTAATCAGTGGTGCAGAGAAAATATAATCTCTGTCCTTCTGTTACAGCCCTTGGTGCTAGAAACCCCCTTTTTAACAGTCTGGGGTATGCCTGACAAGTCATGAGCACACTGCAAATTATATATAAACAAATCATACACATTAGGCTCCAATAACTTCTTTACGTTTGAGAGTGAATGCAATTTTGAGCAATTGCTGTGTTCTGTTGGGCTTTTCAGTGTTATTCATCTACAGCATTGTTTCAGGAGAAACTGAAGGTCTTGCCTTCAATATATTCTATGGTGTATTTTTTAGATTGAGGCTAAGGCACCAATTTGTAAGCTTTTTAATTGAATGGAAATACATGTAAGGAAAGAATGGGACTTCTGTTACCATTAAAGATTAAAAAAATCAGTGCTTATTTAACTGCTAATATATAATGCCATTATAATTTTTTGAATAGAGCATTACCAGTAATTGGTTTAAACTTTCTAGCCACATCTATTTCACATTCATTATCTAAGCAGATTCAAAGAGTGTAAAGATAAACAGAGCTAATTGGACACAGCCAGTTTCATGAACCAGGTTTGCAGGAATTAACCTAGTGGAAAACCTGGTTTGACTTTATCAATTAACCTTCAATTGAACCGCCTTTCCTGGGACCTCAATGCCCCAGTGCAGCAGCACAAGAAGCACACTTTATAGCATTTTTTATGCCTGAGCACTTGCTCAAAACTGAATAAAATACAAATAAAAATGGACAAAGTCTCAGGCATTCTATGTAATGATTTAATATTTCTTACTGTAAAATAATTTAATGGCCAATTGCAATTCTTCTCAAACATACTTAAGTTCAGATTGCTGTTTTATGGAGGGGAATGTATGGGAGGGGATTGAGGTAAAATTAGAGATTAGCAATCAAACCAAAAATCTAATGGAGGCTGGCAGTGACCAAGAGAGACAAGTAAACTGTTACTCCATTTTTGTTCCCGAAAACAAGCATCAGATATCTGGATTCCCCTCTGAAGATGTCATTACATGCAAATATTAGTCATGGCTCCTCCTGGAGCTTTCTCGGTCCACCAGACCCAACATCCATGAGGTTTCTTCTCAGAATGTAACCTTAATTTCAGAATTTTAATCTAATTTTATAAAGTTAGTTTAAAAATCTTTATAGGGAATTGTCCTCCCTTTCTAATTGAGGATCCTTCAGATGACCGCACTGTTTCTTTGACTACTAGAACAGACACAAGGCCCTGGAGATGGATTTTCTGGTTTGCAGCACCACAGTTTCAATGCTCCATAGCTACAGTAATAATAACATATGGCAGGCATCAAGAGCTCCTATGTGGATGCTAGATGACATGCTTTATTTTGAAGAGATTTAAAAAGAGTATTAAAAATGCCTCTCCTTCTGCTGAAGTCCCCTGGAAGTTACACTAACTTACAACTTGTTACTCTAGAGTACTCTTAGCATGATACATTTCTGCCTGAAATATGCATTGCCTTTATTTTTAACTTTAATGATATGTAAAGCTAGGTATTTTTAGTATAGAGACTCTACACTAAGTATTAGTAGAGCTGTACTGATATCAGAGCTTTTTTTCCTGACTCATTCTACTTGATTCCAGGAAAACACAATCCTTCTGTGCGTACATGGTTTTATTCATGGCATCTGCTCCTCTGACTGATAAGGGCAAGGAGCACCTACCTGAAATCAGCCTCTTGTGAAATTCCATGTTAGAGATGCTCCTTATCTCAGGTAAACTTCCCGGGGGTAAATGTCTTGGCAAAACTGGCGGTGGGGTGGTTTTGTTTAAAGGGCCAGCAAGCCAGCAGCCACTGTCTCTTCTTACCCCAACAGCAGCTGGAGGAGAGCTAATTATGTATCATTAAATTATTTGATCTGATGTTTCCTCTCTTTTTGCTCTTTGCTTCAAAGAGTAGTTTCAAAAGGTTAAGAGAGAGGAAACAACAGGCAAAAATTGCATTTGGTTTTTTCATGGAACACTGCAGGCTCAGAAAGGGATCCAGTTCAGCCTGCCAGTCACAACAGTAGTAAAAGAGTTTACTCAGTGCAGAATAGTGCAAAAGGTAACATTCATGTCTTGAAAACAATAAACATTACTACTGTCCCAAAGAAAATTTGATATGAATTCATTTTTAGTAATGCTTTGCACATAATCAGAGCTGTCTAATCTTGTCAAACATTTGCCCTCTGGCAAACAGGCATTTCCAAGGAGTGCATCTGACAGTCAGCTGACTTTTAGAAACTGGAAGCAGAAACACCAGGTAAGATTTGCACTGGGACCTCTCTTCTAGCAATAGACATTTAAGCAGTTTTTGTTCCTCAGGCAATTTTAGCTTCAAACGTAGGATGGATTTTCCCCTTCTATTCTGAATAGTAATCATTTGTACCTCTGTAAGTTTTGTGAAGCCCAAACCATGTTCACGTCCTACCTCCAAGGTCTTCTAAAATCCCAGGAAAAAGCATGGAGATTGCTATGAATGTGTGAACTTCTTTTTTTCCAAGGGGATCCACCTCTGTAGCTCATGAAGTGAATCTGGCAATATTTCTTCAATGCATCCTTGTGCCAGACCACATGGACATATTGAATTGTGATTTCTCCTTTGGAGATTATTTTATACACCTTTCCAACAATGGAAGGAGAGAAACAGTGATGATGTCAGCTGCATTGAAACACTCAGAGAAAGGAGCCATCTCCCCTTCCTCTGTTGGAAGCAGAGGGCTGTATCTGTATTATTTATGGGGACAGTCAAAACTTCCTTAACATCTTTCAACCACTGGCCTTTGTGAGTACAGGAAGGTGTTTAAAGGCAAACAGATAAGTAGGTAGGTAGTAAGGTAGGTAGGTAAGTAGGTAAGTAACTGTCTGTGCCTCTGTGTTGCAGGTGGTTAAAAATTGCACAGCTAAGCACTTCCAAAGTGGGTTATTGTGAAAACAGGATGCCTTCAAAAATTGACTCCATATGTTTTTATACATCTTTAGATATTGATATCCCTAATCAGTTTGCATCCATCACCATGAGGACATTCCCAGTCACATGTGATCCAGAGATACCATAGCCAGTACAGCCTAGGTAGGATGCTGGCAGGAGAGAGAGTTTGGAAAATGGACTAGTTTCCTCCCTTATGTCTTTGTCTTGTGTTGTTTAGAGATTTCAGGTATTTTTGTTCCTTCCCTGAAAAACCAATGTGAAACTACTTTTTCTACGAGGTATTTTCTTTGCAGTTCCCCAAAATTATCTGACCTTAATGAGCTGCAACTGTGTCCCTGTTGGCACAGGGATCTTCCATTTACCCTCTGGGAACTTCCTTCTGCTCAGGATTGGAAAGCTCTGCACCAAAAAGTGAGAGCAATCTGAAAAGATGGAGGCATCTTACATAGCTGAAAGTATCAGGGCCATATCACGACTGAAAGTGTTGCATACTTTTCACTAGTCCTAGTGTGTGGAGCTGTTAACGTACACCATGGAGAGTCAGAGGAAATCAAATGCTACATGAGGCATCTGAAGTTCAGTTCAGGCATTGCCAACCCTTTGCTGCTCATGGGACTCCCAATGGCAGTGGAGGGATTTATTGCCCAGCAATAAATCAGCTGACAGGAGAGGACCTGGAAACAGAGGCAGTACAAGTTATTGTTGGGTCAGTTACCCCCTAGAAGGAGAAAGCTCTGTAGGTCAGCAGACACTGGTACTTTCCAGAGTGAGAGCTTTTTTAAAGTCTGTGACTTCCCCCCTATTGAAATGAGACTTTGATAAAGAAGCCCACAGAAAACCTGGGAGGAAAAAAGTCATTCCAAAACCTACCTTTTAGTTTTCCATTTGAATGCTTTTATGACATTTTCCCAGTTTCCTGGTGAGGTACCAATAGATATGAGTGCTTCTCTCTGCAGTAGTGTTTTGTAGATTAAGTTTAGAAGATCTCCAAAAACCCAGTTCACTCAAACAACCTTGAGGTCAGGCAGATACTGAAGCAGCATACGCAATAGCCACCAACTTGTTTTTACATCTCCACTGGCTTCACCCTTTCCTGGAGCCTCCTGAACAGTGCTGTGTGTCCCAAAACAGCGCTATCTTGCCAGACTCCACTAGAGAAGCAACGCTGTGATGAACAGCCTCCCATTGGGAGTTCCAGAAATATGCCTCTTTCCTCTCTCTCCACAGTCTGCTGGGTTAGATGGAGTGCTGCCATGGCTTAGCATTTTCCTGCAAGTTTCAGTACAGTATTGGATCCAGGCCATACAGTGACCACTTTGGTATTCAAGCACTGCACCTTTCCTCCCTAGTCTCCCCTACTCCAGCATGCAAACCAAGTAAGATCTTTCTCAACAGACAATGAAACAAAAGCAAAATTTGCAGTGACACATTCCTGAAAGCTTTAGGAAAAACATCAGATCCAAAATCCCCTCAGATGCAGGAAGCTGTCATTTCTGTTCATCAGGTGCTCTCTTGTCACAAGGAAGCTGCCCAGCTACAAATACATTCAAACATTATTCTTCTCTATTACAGACCTAAATGCAAAGCACAACACTCAGACTCTAAAGATTTTGAGTTTATAAAGAAATGGTTGAAAATGAAGAGCTGCTTCTATCTGTGAAAGAAAATCTATCCCAAGTTTTTAAATGAAAGTTCAATAAATGTTTAAAGGAAAATGTTACTCTTCCATGTTAAAAAAAATAAATAAAAAAAATCCGTGTCCTTTCCAAAATGAAACAATGTCATACTTCTGTGTTAAGTACAATAACTAAAGATGCAGTTTTCCTTATATAAATAAAGAAGAATTCATTGAACCGTGTCAATCTGTATTGGATGGGTGTTGCTAAGAAAAGACAGTCCTGTCTTTGAAGACAGCTGTATCTAAGAGGTGTAAGTCTATATATTAATCTTGTGTGCCAGCAAGGATGATTCTCTACCTTATCTGACTTTGTATTTTACTCATATAACCTTAAGATACATCAGTTCTCATGTTGTGACAAAAAAAATATCCCTATCAAATCTATGGTAAGAGACTTCTGCCAGGGAGATGGCACACCACTCGCTGCTCTTCAGCCCAGAGTTGCAGTTTGGTCTCTGTAAACCATGGCTATGGCACAGAGGGTCTGGGGCAAATGATGCGGCATGAGGTAGAGGCTGTTGGTGCCTTGGCAGGCAGTTGGGCAACATGATGCTGGCTGTGGAGCTACAATATGGCACACTGTGGTCCATCCAGCCCCACTGCTCTGACTACAGGTATGTGGATGTGAGGACTGCACTGTCAGATCAGTGGGTTTCAGTAAATCAGATAGATCAGCAGTCCTTGGTGGGGAATGCAGAAGCAGCCACCTAATGCATGCTGGAAATTCATTAAAGACATTGAAAGTACCTGTGGCAATACCAGGAAAGTTAAAAAGGCTCATTCAAGTTCCTGTAGTGTATATTGTCCATGACATCCAAAAGCCCAGCATCCTGTCCCAATAAACAGAGATCTGGGTGGTTTTGTGCCTGCCCATGCAGCACCCAGGCTGGCAGAAGGTAGAGTCAGCCAGCAGGACAAGATGGTGAGCGGTAGAACAGGCTGAGAAGGTTTCAGGCATTTGGCTACTCCAAGTGTCTTCTACTGAAATGTCCTAGGGACAATGTAGGAATGGTGTTCATATTCCTGACCAGCAGCAGGACACAGAACTCCTTGCCTCCTCCCCAGGGGCATCTATTGTCACTGTCTTGGTTGTGCAACCTTATTTCTTCTGCATCCTCCTGTCCTGCCTTCCCTGTTCCAGCACAACCGCCAGCCTTGAGCCCACATCTTCAGCCACAAGCACAAGCAGCTGCAAAGCTCCCTTTTTCATAGATTCATAGGGCCAGGATGCTTCCCCAGCAGCTCTTCTCCCAAAGCCCGTCTCTCCTTTGAAGCAACTAGGAAAACTGCCAATTGCTAATGTGCAGGCAGCAGGATCCACTGGGAATAAATGCATCATAAAGCCAGCATTTGCTGACTTGTGGCATCAAAAGGAAATTTTGAGTGCTGCACATTCTCTGCACTCCATAGCACCCTTCCCCATTGCTGTCTCCCTTCTTTTCCATTCTCTTGCTCACTGTTCTGCACGCTGCTTGCTTTTTTCCAGGGGTCCTGTGTACAGGAACAATCCCTGCCTTGTGGCTGGAGGAGGCTTGGCTCAGCATGCTGCTTCCCCAACCCCTTGCACTTGTAAAAGGGAAGTAAATAATACTCATTGTAACTGTCTTCTTTGAATAACATGGAAAAAATGCCTGCTTTTGGTGCCTGCAGGTTATCGTCTCTTTGGCAAAGCTGAAAACCCAGGACAGATAACACAGAGGTGCACCTGTAAAAAATGGTGATGCTTTCCTTTAGATCAGCTTTGTGATTTTGTAGCCAGCTATAAAAGAGAGCTGGGGGAAAGGACAGAGCAGGGAAGGGTTGGGTGAGTTGTCATTCTGCTTCCTGTCCTTCCCATGCCTCAAAAAATTAAATAATGATAAAGTAAAATACAGAGTTCTTCTGAAGTTGGAGTCTCACTAGGAGATGTCTTAGCTGTGATAGCCTGATGAGCTTGAAACGACTGAAGAGTGTCAATAGATAAAATCTATTGTGGGAAGATTTCTAATCCTCAGCACAGCAGGAAAACACTTTCTGAAATCCCAGCATATTCATCAGTGACAGCTCAGAACATAAATTCATGAAGTATAAAGATATATTCAGTGTTTTATTAAACACATTTTCATTTTTATGAATCCAGAGTACTGATGAAATAAAAACAGTGCTAAAGAAGATCTGAATGTTGAGTGTTGTAAAGAGAAATACGCTTTAGAAACCTGAATTTTTGAATATTTTTTTTTTCTAGAATTTTTCTGTTTAACATGGGATATTAGGAGTAGCTAAGTCTTCAGAAGCACAACAAACAACTTCTGCTTTCAAAGACACATGGCCAAGCTTTCTATGTTAAAACAAACTGTGTCAAATGAATTAAACTACCTCTTGCAACTGAGAAATGGTCCTTGTCAATAGGGTGAAGGAGGCAATATCACAACTTGATTCAAGTTTCTTGATGCCACTTCAATTACTTTTTCATAAAGAAGCTAAGGAAAAAAATGGTTACAACTGTTCAGGTATGGGTGCAAAACTGGATGCACACTGCGATCCAGAGAGTGTGCTACCCAAAGTTTAGTGTCAAAATGAAAGGATGGGAATTTACTGTTCTGGCTCCAGCACTGCATTAATTTACTGAGCGGGTGGGAGGCAGACAGGATGTAAGAGACAGACAAACAATCAATCACGAGTCCATTATGACTTTTTACAAAAAAGGCAACCATAGAAATGCACAGATTGGAAGCTCAGCCCATGAGAGAGTCCTTCAGCTCTGCTTGGCACTTGTAAGGCCCCATATGTAGTACTAGACCTAGTCTGAAGCACTGCACCTTGGGAAAGGCATAGGCTATTTGAAGAAATAGAATCCTAGAATGGTTTGAGTTGGAAGGGACCTTAAAGATCATCCAGTTTCACTCCCCTTCCATAGGCAGAGACACCTTCCATTACACCAGATTGCTCAAAGCCCCATCCAACCTGGCCTTGAACACTGCCAGGGATGGGGCAGCAGCACCTTCTCTGGACAACCATCCTCATAGTAAAGAATGTCTTCCTAATATCTAACTTAATCTGTCCTCTTTCAGCTTAAATCCAGGAGACACTAATTATACCGATGAACATAGTAGGACATCCAGAAACCATGCTTGTAATGAAAGATTCAGAACAAAGAAAGAGGGAAAATGTGGTATCAAACACAGCACAAGCCCCAGGGAGATCCGAAAGAACAGGCTATATTTACAAGCATCTTTAGGAACTGGCATGGTTGCAGGTGAACCAAAATGGAGTCAAGAGAAGGAACCAACAGGCCCTGAAGGTCCCTGAAATGTTCTCCTTGTAAGTTAGCAGAGAAGTGGACTACAACAAAGGGCAGTGCATCTACTTGTCCATAATTCTGTTGGCCAAAAGAACAGACAAAATCCTGGACAGACCCCGTCCTGTGAGAAGGCTGTCCCTGGTGTCTGGGAGAAGGACATGAATTAAGATCTAGATTAGATAGTAGATTAAAGTAGGTTTAGATTAGATATTAGGAAGAAACTCTTTTCTATGAGGGTGGTGAGGCACTGGCAGAGGTTGCCCAAAGAAGAGATGGCTGCCCCATCCCTGGCAGTGTTCAAGGCCAGGCTGGACAGGCTTTTGAGCAACCTGGTCTAGTGGAAGATGTCCCTGCCCATGTCAGGAGTGCTGGAACTAGATGGTCTTTAAGGTCTCTTCCTACCTGAACCATTCTACTATTCCAGGATTCTATGGAAAAAACAGCACTTTCCAAATATCAGAGCAGAACTGTAGCTATTTATATCATCTATAATCTCAATGCAGAAAAGTCTGTTTCATCTGTCTAGTACACAGAACTTGCCACTTGATTTTATTGAATCTAATAGCACGATACTGAGGTACTAAGAAATGCCTGGAAACCCATTACTGCTGTGGCTGTATAAGTGAGGAGGAGAAATCAAATTTTTCTACTGAGAAGCAGATATCTCTATGTATCACAAGTACACATAGTTTTCCTTTATATTACTGCTTCATTTTCAAAGCTACATCTGACAAAAAAGCTAGTCTCCTTGACAACAAAACGAAGCCTTTTACACAGAAGGATCGTGCTGTACTGCTCATCAGAACTCCAAGACACTGTCAGTGGACAAAGGGAATTCGCACAAAATAGGAAAACTCTATGTCATTGTTCATGGCAACAAGTTCCTTTACAGCCTTTCATGGGCAGTGATACGGATTAGAAACCAGGTGAATGCCAAGATAGTGAGTTAATTGGGGTTTTGAGGATCAAATAAAGCATGGTGGTGCACTGATGCAGTTTTTTTAACCTGATATCCCTACCTGTTCTTTGTTCTATTTCTAACTATGAGTGGCAAGTCATATAAATACATCAGCAAAGTTCTTTCATATTCGTCTTATACCAGCAATCACCTGTGTGAGACAGAGGATCTTATGACACTGTGTAATTTGCTCTTGGCTTTTTTTAGGCAATTAACTCTGTTTCTTTTTTCTTTTTAATTTGATGCAAAGAACAAGCATAAACGATGGCAACTGGAAATTCAGAAAACTAGTGAGAGCTCTAATCTGAGTCCTTTCATTTCTCTCATCCAGTTTTCCTATGCGTGTATTTCAACAATATTGGTATGCAACAGTGAAAATAGGATAAATTAACTAACACTGTAGCAGTGGAAGTAGGGTAAATTAATTTACACTTCTCATTTTTGAATGAGAAAAGCTCTGGAAAGGAATACAATCATTTATGAGCTTAATCACATTGAGCAAATTTAATAATGTGACAGAGTACTTAGGCTTATAAAACTGGCTAGGTATTCAAGTGTTTCCATGTTTTTCAGCTTTTTCTGAAACTTCATTTTATCAGTGAAGCACAGAACAGCACAAAACATCTCGTATTTTGCCAGTTTTACTCTGAGAAGAAATAAGCTTTACGAACCATAAGTAATCAGAGCTTGTTTTCAGTAGCATGCCAAATTCATTACAGTCATCAGAATTTTTGCCTGATTCTGAAAACCATGTTTGTCATCAGGAGTCAAGAAGTTTTGGAAGCAAACATTCCCAAGTAGCTGCACTAGTGCTGGAACAGGCAAACAGAGCATTCAGCTTCTGTCTCCAAAGCAGAGATACATTTTTAGAAGGATGCAGAAGAGTTCTCACTTTCTCAACCCTGTGTTGTCAAAGGACTTGGGCCTTTCTTCTGTTGTGTGTAGTCATTCAGAGAATAAATGAACATGCAGAACAGAGAATTTGTTATTAAAACAAGTGCGTCATATATCCTTGTTACATCAATTCAGTCAGGATCAGGGCAACTATTTTTCTTCAGTTACTGCATCTGTGATCCAAGCATTGTTACTGAAACAGAAATTGGGACTGGCAATACTGCTTGAAAATGTTACTAGTGATAGCTGGAAACTCATTTGCTTCAGATAACTGTGAAAGTGCATTTAAATGTGGTTTGGAGATGGTAGGGCAAAAACTCATAACCCAAATAAGGGGAGAAATAGCATGATGCAGGGGAGACGGTGAAAGACTCTGGCATATGCAGATTAAAATCTAGAGAGACAACGCACACCTGAAACACACAATTCTACCCTACCCCATCCCTCCTCTCTCCTATGGGGAACAGTTTGGTTGTACTTCCTCTGGTCTGAAAAGCATAGATATAGTAAGGATCCCACAGCATTTCCATCCTTACTGCATCCCACTGCTTCTGCTGTCACATCTACTCCTCTATCAGCACCCTGAAACTGATACCACGCTGAATTCACTGCTGCAATCACAACTGTTACCTTACCCTGAAAGCTCCATTCATCATCAAGAGTCAAGAAGTTTCGGAGACAAATGGTCCTGTGCAACAGCAATCAGCTTGGCAGAGGCAAATGAACCATTTCATCTGTTTCTATGCTTTCAGATTAAAGCTCCTGTTAATGAGAATGTAGAAGCATTGCTGTAGTTTTCTCAACATTGTTTTGTTGCTAAAGGAGTTAGGCCTTTCTTCTGGCACTCTGCTCACTTGCTTTCCAGGGGAAAGAAGATGACAAGGGTATAGATTCCATGCTGTCCCTAAGGGCTGGGGGCTCTCTGAATAGAGGAGCTGGAGGGGTCAGCAGCAGCAGTTTGCAGACTCTGTAGCACACACACAGCTGCCAAGCCAGTTCCCATAGAGCTCTCTGTATTCAAACCATCTAATTTATAAGAGAAAATACAGAGTCAAAATGGTCCTGAGGTCCTGAAAATAGAGTCAAAATGCTCATTCTCACTGGTGCAAAATGAACCATCACCTAAAGGATGATAGGGCTGGTGGCCATATACCTAAGCACAGCTTCTCTATGTATGCAACATGAGGACTTCAGAGAAAAGCCTGTTATTTTTAATTTCTCAAGACTTACACTTGATATGTCAGGCATACGGGCCAGGGTGACGAGCCAGATAGCTAGGTAAGAAGTTGAGATGTGGAAAACAATAGGACTACTAGACGTACCAGAGCATGGACATACAGAGAATGAGAAACTGTCAGGAAGATCAAGAACCGTTCATTGATCCCAGTAGAGAGATTATGCAAGAACATATGTGGTGAGGTAGACAGCTGATGTTTCCCTGTGTTTTCTATCTGTATATGCTGGAGTCCTTCCTTTCCACTGTTTCACTCTATTTCTCCCAGTAGTTTGAAGTACGTGTTTCTACTCAGTATTATTTCCAGCACCTTTCTTATCTGCCATTTTCTCTGTCCTACATGCTGTGGCTTTCCTTTGTTTCAGTAGTTCTTCTCTTTTTTGACCCCAGCTTTGTTCCATGTCTGTTCCTGCATTCATTTATCCTGTTGGCTGGCCATTATGCAAAATATTGTGGGAACAGGATGTTCCTTTGATACATAATTAAGGATGGAGTGTGAACAGCTGATCTTCTGGCATTTTCAGCAGTAAAAAAAAAAGGGGGAAAAAAGCTCTTCAGCTGTATGTCTATTTTAGATGTAAATTGCACTGGACAGAAGCTAGGAGATGCAGTGATCCCAAGGATCCCCCAAAACCTTCATCACTCTTAGGTTTGCATGAGGAGCATTCTCTAAGTCAGCTTCACACACTGGTGTTTTTATGGTTCCCTCAAAATTATGACTTGCAAGTAAGAGGGATGAGTGAGGACAGAAATCAGTTTGCTTTGGTAAGAAGTTTTTCAGTAAGAGAGGACACGGATTGGTGGATCCATTGCAGAGACCTGGCTTTTCATGGGATTACAGCTCCTTCTCCAACCAAACCCATATCCTCCAGAGGTATCTATGTTGTGGAGGGGGGTAACTGTCTGTGTAGAAAATTTCCTGTGAGCACGACTTTGAGAAAGATGTGTGGTGTGGGTGGTGGTGACCAACCAGCTGAGCATGAGTTCTCAGGACTAAGCAAAAATAAATGTTCAACCCTTGGATCTACAAATGGAAGAGAAAGATGAAAAAATGAACCAGGCCCACACAGAAGTATGATCATTAGCAGTTTGGAAAATATTGAGATACTCTGAGTTCTCAGGTTATTAAATAGATAATAAGCACTAACATCATCACGAGCGCATATTATCTATCCAGAGAAGGAACACTCAAAATAAGCAGCCATTTTTAGCCTAATTACAGTCAGATAAAAGACAGAGATGTACAACTTCACTGCAAAGAGAAGCAAAGCACTGTTGCATGTTACTAGTGGTGATGGCAGCTGCTCCAGGGTCAGGATCTTTAAAGAAGAAACTAAACGCCTTTCTTAGTGCTGCAGAATGCCTCAAATGATTCCTTCAGCTTGTGCTGAGCAGCATTACAGCCCAGGTGATCACAGTGATCCTTTTAGGCCTTGCACGCTATCATATGTGCTTAATAAGGCTGCCTGGCATGGACCCATGTATGGTGGATATGCCCTTACAATGTACATAAGATGTGTGTGCTTTTCAGTGGGTGGGGTCTGAATCAGAAGCAATCTGCCTCAAACTTCTCAGGGCTGAGGAATAGCCTGAAAGCCCACGCAACCATGAGCATGGAAAACGTGGGAAAAAGCAGGAGGCACAAAGGCCATGGACCAAATCATGCTGCTCAGATACTTCCTCAAGTGGAGCAGTGAGGGATGCTCTAAGCGCTGTGCTCAGTACTGCAGCTGTCCCAGCATCCTGTATCCGTGCAGTTTGAAGCCACACTACGGGTCATCACCACTACTTTGCACAAACATCATGTGAGCCCAGCTGAAGAGATGTCAAAAAGCAATCAATAAAGGCTGAGAAGTAAATCAGGCTTTATTCTTTACGAGAGCATTTTCACTCTTTGTTGTCTTTCCCCTGATTTGTTAAATAATTCACACACTGTATATTAAACAGGGATATTAGGAACCAGAGGTGCTTCTGTTTATCTTTATAGAAAATGTACTAATTATGAGGGACACAAGCAATTGTCATCATCCACTCTAATCTCGTAAAATTCACCCATTGTGAAAATGTCAGAGTAGGCTCATTTTATGCTACATAATGTATTTGACCTACCCCTTTCATTCAGATGCGCTTGAAACTATTGAGCTGATCCGAAGTAAATCTTGCAATAAGCACTAAATACCCAATGTTATTGATTTATGGTTTTATTGCCCTATATATGATTATAACCGTAGAACACTCTTCAATAGGTCAAGCACTCTCTTTGCTTAATTAATATTTGCCACAGCTAGTAGCCTGAAGGCATCTTGGTGAGAAAGCAACAAAGAATAGAAATATGCAGCCTCTCAGCTTTGTGGAGCTAAGAAGGTATTTACGCTTCCTTTATATCTCGCATTAATCTTCCTTCTTGAAACATATTTAGTGAGTCTTTCACTTTGTGCTGTTTGGAGACATACCAAAAATTCTCTGCTTCTGTTTCACCTACAAAAAACCTGGACGCTCAGTCATAAATACCTGCACAGCACACGGCGTCATCCCCACAGTGCAGTCCTTCATCCTTCGCCATCAGGTAGCCTGTGATGCCAGCTGGTCATATCATGTCTAACCACATGCATTTTTCCAAAACTGCAGTATCAGGTTTTAGTTTCAAGGAGGAAGGAGTAAGAGATTTTGCCCGACAGCTGAACACACGCCTGGTCTTTCTTTAACTTAGTTCTCACAAACATTGTGGCTTCAACCCTGCAGCCAACTGATAACAGTGCTGTGCTTCACTGCCCAAAGGCCCCAGCACCATAAGCAGTGGTCCCATTCCTGTATCATGGCATCTTTGGCAGGCTTCAGTAGTTGTCAATATCTGTTATATCACCTAATGCACTGTAAGACATCTCACTGGCACAGCAATACCTGCCGCTTTGGGCAGATTGTAGCAAGTGGATTATGCACAGACACCTCTTTTGATGTGCTGGAGGATTTATTAGTATCCTGCTGTGGTCCTGTCCCACCAGACCGGCTGCTCCTGTGCCAATAAACTTCTCTGTGCTCATGCAGATGGGGCTCCACTGGCAGTGAGAGCTGAAGCACGCCAAGCTCATTATGCCAAACAGGAACGTGCTGCCTGCCTCTCTTGGTGGTGGCAAGAATCTTCACATGGCATCCCCTGAACAGGAATATTAATTGTGAATTTAAAGGTTTTTGATCTTCCAGGAGATTCTCAAACATAATTTTTACATTTCTTTGTTTTCAAGACTGCGGCATTTTGGCGTATGTTCAGTTTCTCCATCCGTGGAAGCTTTAATGCCATTTTTGTTATACCACGCAGCAGAACATACCTTGTCTGCTTCCTTTTCTTTACTTTTATGGACAAAATCATAGTGGTTTCTATCTCTCAGGCACAATTCTTGGCAACCTTTAACTCTTCTTCTACCACACTTCCAGACATCAAGGAAATCACGCTGTTTTTTCTTTTTTTTTCATTTATTCATGCTTAGTTGCCCCACGAATGAATGCTTTTGTGGTTGTCCTTAAGGGGAATATTTGTTTTCTCACTTTTTTCCAGGAAGGGGATGGGAACTAAATAGCATGAGAGGAAGGTGAAAGATGGAGATGTTCCTTTTTACAGGCAGGGAGGTCACTGGACATCGTGAGATTTGCCTGTTGTTTTACACTCTCCTTGGACAGACATTTCTTACAGATCCATAAATCTTCACCAGCTGATGTCTCTTCCTGCACTCTGGAGGTTGTTTCAAGCAGATACCATCGATGGCATCCTCATAAAAAAAAAAAAAGATATTGGTGAGTTTAAACTACAGGCATCTGACTGAGGATGTCAAATTCTATTGCAGTTTCTGCTAGTCTGTCTGACCCAAGCTGCTGTGCCTGTTCCATCTGCCTGACCACAGTGCTGTAGCTACAGCTGTATTTCTCCTCTTTCCTGCCCTCCATGGCTTTCTTCGTTTTTCGGTGCTTGGATACTAACTTCATATCCCATTGTCCTTCCTTTCCCTGTCCTAGGATTGTCCTGTCTCTACTCAGATCTCTAAGGATCTTGGGTTTTCTTTCTCCTTATTACTCCCCTAAAATGCCAAATCCTCTCAATCTTCTGCTATGAATCTTCTTTTTTTCCTCACCTTTTCCTGAGTCGTCTCTTCATTCATGTAGGATCATCTCCTTTCTTCTCCCTTGCCCTTTTTCAGCTCGGTTCTGGTAGCCTCAGTAGTAAACCGCACACTGGTCCTCCCTGGTCATTCTGCATCCTTTCATCCTACTCAGGTGGCATCTTTGCATTTTGAAGGTATGGTCCTCCATAGCTTGATTTACAATAGCTCCTAGTCTTTAATCAATCAGTCAACACTTTTTTTATGACTGATCAGTGCTACTTCTGAAGAGGTCTCTTTACATCAACTTAAAGCAAATTTATTTTAAGCAAATATTTAAAGCTTTGGGTTATATCAGGTCTGCTCTTGAGTTATTGCTGAGATAATTTACCTCCAGACCTCCAGTGAAGTTGCTACACTTCAGGAGATTTCATTTGTCAGCAGGTCACCAGGCTTTCTTTCCCTTCATAGTTCTACTGAATTGTTATTGTTCATTATGATAATCCAAAAAAGAACATTAATAAAACCTCCTAGAGTAACTCCTCTAAAACAAGATCCTTCATGCTGTGAGAGCAGTTTGTTGTAACCCCGGTATCTCTCTCTGGTCTGCTACAAAATTCACACATTACAAAGGTCCTATAATGAACATAAGTAATTTCATTTTTTTCATAACTTCATACCAAGCACTTATTTCTTCTGCAGTTGTTCTTCTTAGTTTCTGTGAGTGACTGTGAGCCTTCATCTACCACTAACTGCAACAGGCATGTTGTGAAAATACATCAGCATGTCCCTAATCAGGCTGGAAGCAGGAGGTGCTATTTATCCCTGTACTTTCTAACAAGGCCAGAACTCTAGCTATAAAACCAATATCATGTCAGGAAAAAAAACAACCAGCTCTCCCAGCTGTATTTCTAGTCAGAACTCTAGAGCAAAAAGAGCAGCTGTAAACAGCCAGACAGAGACTTCTGGAAAACTAGAGGACTTCCTGAAAGCCAAATTAAAACCTGCATGAAATACCACTAATATTTCAAGGCTTTGGAATCAGTACTGCTCACCAGGATGTGTTTACTTTCGGAAACAAAAAACGTATTAGTACCATGGCAAAAATTAGGTTATTTAATATACTGTTCAACAGAATAGACAGTAAGTTATAGAAGAAACACATCAGACTCAGGAAAACATTCAGAGATAGCACAGTGTTTTTCCTGTGATAGCAAGGAGTATATAAGAAGTCACAGAGCCTGACCAAAACAGGTAGCTTTGGTTTTAGTTTATTAAATGCAGGGGTAGAGCAAGAGAAAATGATGATTCTTTGGAAATAAATTATATTTTGAGAAGGAAAACAAAAGAAATTATTACTTGAACTGCTTTGGTCTCCCACACTGTTTTACTCTGCTTTTCTGTTGTCCTGAGTGTTAAAAGAAAGAGACTTATTGCAGTGAGGTTGGATTCCTGTGTAAACACCACTTATGGAGACAAAGATAGAGATTGGGCAAAACTCTTGAACAAGGCCATGAAGAACACAAGTGGGTGGTCTATGGAGCCTGTTAGCCTTCCTAAGTGCTGTCAAGAAAAGATGCAAACAAAGCAGGGGATGTGTACACTGAAAACTGAGCCCACATCTGCAACTCAGTGATTTTCTGATGTTATAGTAATACAATTGTGCATGTAATAAGGTGAAGGTATGCATGCAAAGAATGAAAATTATTTTAATGAGTAACTCCCCAATAATTCACCCTGATTAAACAATTAGATCTCACATAGAGTCTCAAAAATAAGGCATTAATATTGTTCTCCACTAGTTAGTGACTCCTTTCTTATTGAAACCCTCTGCATTGCCCACATTGTGGGGCTGTTATTCTAGTAATGTCCTCTGACCTCATAAGGAATCAGGGTCCTGGTCTTTGCACAGACACAATCAGAAGATTATACTTTCCACCTATGAATCAACATACTAGCTCTTTCATTAAAGCAGGAAATAAAGCAAGTACCAGGATCAGTCGTGAAGGGAAACTGTCCAATTTTCTGGGTAGTGATTTGCTGGGAGGCCTTGTTTGGTAGCAGGAATGACAAAGCATCTTTCCTTTAGTTGCAATCAAGCCTTATCAATGCAGGCAAACAAAACTGTTACTGAGAACAACAACCTGCTGGCCACAGGGTAGGTCAAACTTTAACCACTTTGTATTATGCCTTTGAAAGTCTGATTCCACTTTTCCTACAGCAGCTTTGTTTTACCCTGAAGGTACTGCAGTTTCTGACCAGCTAGACCACCATCCACAAACCACTGCCAGCCCCCTTTGCCATGGCTGTGGGCAGATTTAAGGGGATGATCATGAGAAGTCATGTTTCAGGAGGCCAATGGGGACATGGCTGGTTGGAGTAGAATGTCCAAGAAGGATCCCTAGGACCTGGGCTGTCTAGCACCATGCGAGGTGGCTCCATGCAGGCAATGGCAGGTACCATCATGGCTGTTTGCGGCACTGGGATGAAGGAGGATTGCATTGCCTGTGAGCCTATGGAAATCAGACATCCCTTTGGCCAAGATTAATGCAGACAGCATAGCTACCCCAAAGGTTCTTGGTCAGTAATGTCTTGCACAAAAGCATATGCCATCTTCCATAGTCCACTGTTAAACTCTTAAGGGCTTATTTACCAATGAGTTTAAGATCATTTAATCCTTCATCCCTTTCAAAAAAAGACTTACAATGCACAAAGACTGGTGTTCACCTGGAGCACCTGAAAACACTGGCTGCCGCGTATCCCAGATAATAAATTATGGTCTATCTTTGCTTCCTATCAGTATTAGCAGTGGAGGAAGGATGGCATATGTTGCCATGGGAATTCTACAAAAAATTGCCGGAATATAATAAAAGGAAAGGAAATGAATGCTGGCTTTGCTTTTATTTTTTTTTACTATTCTATAGGGTTTATCCAGAAATATAATGGAAACCACTGAGTGAAGATGGGAAACTTGTACCCCATGGCAAATCCATAGGAAGTCCCTACATTCCCCTCAGTGACAACAAGGGGGACCATGGTGTCTAGCACAAACCTAGTGGAGGCAGCAGATAGGGAAGTGATGAGAAAGCCTTGACTCCAGATTTCCTGTAGTTCTTTCAGGTGATTTGATTTTTTCTCCACCCATTTCCCTTCTGCTGACCTCTTATTTGTTCTTTAGTTGGACCTGGAGTGGCTGCCATTTCCAGGCTGCAATGACACAAAAGTGTACTCTACTTAATCACGCTTCCAAAAGCACCTTGTCACTTTGCTGAATTGCATACACTCAGTATGTCTCACTATTGCAGCTAATCCCCTCCACAGCACAAAGAGCTCAGGCCAGCTGGTCAATGCTTCTAACTACCTAACATTAATTCCATCTAATTCCCAAAGTGAAAGCAACTTTGCAGTTAGTGTAGATCTCTACCACTTCATTTATAGCAGGATAGCTCATCTAAGCACTAATAGAAGAAGTCTTTGATTACCAGTGTATTCATAGTGATTTAGACTCAATTGAAGTAATGAACTCCTTGTCCACTGCAGACAAAATGAAATGGTGTTAGAGATTGGAAATGCATGGGAGAATATTTTCATTAAAAACTGAATATAGCCATTTAACAATTTTAATTAGAGTGGCATCATTTGTATTTCTATAGCTAAAAGCCTATTGGTACTTCTGGCATAAACGGGCCATCATTTATCACAACATCTCAGTATGCATTTGCGCTCAGATAGAACATGACAGGGTGTATTAGCCATTTTTTAAAATGTTTTTTAAAATGTTAATTTAGTACATTTTCCATGTAAGTACAAATTTAAACCCAGCTCTGAGAGGAATTAAATGTCCCTATTGTAGAGCTGTGCTTTATTAGAAAATCCTTTTAGCATTAACCAAATGAGTTTCCTGAACAGAAAAACATTTTCTGAGTTTTCAGGATTTTTCCTACTTTACATGTTTTCCTACTCATCCGTATTAGGATGAGTCCAAAACCCAACCAAAGTTATTAACAACAACAAATACCAGCAGAAAAATAATCCTTGCTTCATACTAACTTGAGAATGTCATCATTTTATAGCTGTTTTTTAACAGATTCAGGCAAAAACCTTATTTCTGCTTTTCAGCATCTGCGACACATGGCTCAGTAAGGTATCTGGGGATCATTTCTCACAGCCTCTTATGCTGGTACATCTCTATGTTACCCTAATGATCCTCCTAAGGTCTCATCTCAAGATTTGCATGGAAATTCTGCCTGTGAGCTGAGAAATTTTCCCTGTCCATTGGCATTTGTCACCAGCTTAGTCCCAGCTCCAATCTGCTTCATCAGGTTCCTCTGTACATCCCTTAAGGTGCTCACATATACTTTTTGGGGAAACACCTCTCTCCAAATAACCTTCCAAAGGGATTGAAAAACCCTATGGTGCTGTCACTCCTGCCTCTTTTTGTCTGCTCATACACACTATCTAGGTATTTATTTTAATTTGTACATGAAGTAAAGAAAGGCCATAGCTTTTTATGAGTCCTGTTAAACCAAGTCCTGTGGGAAAACAACCCATCCTGCAGTGTACTCATAAATAGAGTATATACAGCTTCACTTATGAATTAAACATCCAGGTTTTCTGTAAGCATGATGACAGGCACCCGTATCTCCACTGCACGAAAGCACTGTCTGCAAGGTGTAATCAGCTGGAGGAACAGAGTAGAAAACTGGCTTCCTTGCAGCAAAATTGCATGTGCCATGTCTCTGCCTAACTACATGCAGAAAGAAAGGAAGAAAGCTGACAGAATAACTGGACAGTGAAGTCCAAGGAGATGCAGCAGAGAGAGGTTGAGGAAAGACAAGCTGGTCAGGAAAAATACCTTTTCGGTCTTTCACACATCTTGGCAAGCAGGGTCTTTCGAGTTTTCATTTAAAGAACACATTATGTGAGACTTTCTACTGATATATTAGGAAAAAAAGGCACTTTTGACAACAGCTCTCATTTTAACACGGGACATGGCAAATGAAAACATTTTGTCCTGCTCTCCTTGCTTCCTTTCCTTACAGATAGCAATGAAGTGACTTCCCCGGATTTACACAGGACACATATGTCCAACTCAGGATCTGAACTAGGTCCTGAGATTACACCTGGGGTGTTATCCAGATCTTTACTTTTTCTTACAGATGAGACAAATGGGGATACAAGCTCTGTGTGCACAGAAACCCAAAGGCAAAAATAATTTGACTCCTGAGCTGCGTGCATCCCTCCTAGGCATAAACAATATAGACCAAAGCGGATTCTTCATTTCTGAACTCTCAAATTTACTAGATTACACACTTTTCCACTCAGACTGTGATTTTTTTCATTTCTGGTTTTTTCCCCATGGCTGCAAACATTAAGCCTTGCCATTGCAAGAGGAGACCTGAGTATCTCCTGGCCAGCATTTCTGCAGAAGGCAGTGGGAGCTCGCATAGAATTGCATCTCTCCCAGCAATATCAGTGTCAAAAGAAACAGAAATAGCAAACACCTCTACTTACTAAGTGATAAACGCATAAAGTTTGAGATTTCTTCTACGAGCTTTAGAAGCTGTGAGTTATCTTTCTCACTGCAGATACAGCTGTAGCATACTGCCAAAGCAAAGCAACATTTGCTTATCCATATTGATTAGCATATTGATTAACTGAGCCTTTATTGTCCACATCTGTACTATGCTTATCCATTCCAGCACTAGGTGCTGACAGACAACTGTGATATAACTTGGATTTCCTATTCTATACTACACAGGTGACTCTAAGAAGTTTTCAACAGATCATTGTGGGACAACTCTTTTTACATGACTGACTTCAAATACGTAAGTTATTTTTGCCTGACACTGCTGTCAGACATGCTAGCCCTGGACACTGCTGTGCTCAGCTGGTGTGCTTTTTTGGTGGCAGCTGAGTCAGTACAATTTTAGGAAGCTACCATTGGTTACTGAGGGTGTCAGCCAATTAGCCATACCCTCAAGTAGGGGCTTTGCAGAAGCTTTATCTCCCTTTCTATATTTGAATGCTGTGTTTGATAAAACACCAATACCCATTGCTTTGTGGGGCAATCAGCTGCGTGAATGGGAGCAAAGTATTTTTTGCAAAATGGAATTTGGGTATTCCTGCTCAATAAGCACAATCCTGTGGCTTGCCATATTCATGTCATGTTTCAACGATGAAAGTCATGTTCTGCCCAAGTTCCTGATCTCAGGAAGCTCATATTGAGCTTGGCAGAGGAAAGTTTAGTTGGCAGTATGGAGATGAAAGTGCTGCAATTAACAGTGATTTGTAAGTAAAATGAAGGGTGAATGCAAGAAATCCCATTATGAAGTGTATCTGCTTTCTGAACAGGAGGTGTCCATGAAGACACAGAAAATGTGAATGTTGTGAAAGCACCAGAAACCAGCAAATTATAGTTGAGCAAACAAGTATCAGCAGCAAGCACCTGGAAGCTACACAGGGTCTGCTGAAAATGCACATGGGAAATTCAGAGTAGATGGCAGAATGGTATGATGAAGAAAGCAAAACCAGTTTGCATGAGAGACAATTCCTACTCACCTCTCCAGACTTACGCCTCATCTATTGTACTTGATGGGTGAGATCTAGCAGCATGTTAATAGGAAAAATGTCTGCTTTGCGGTGACTGCTAAATGATTAACAGTACCTTTGTAGCAGCACATAAAGGAAAAAGCAAGTGAGGAACCTGCTTATATATGAATGAATAAATAAATAAATGAATAGGTAAATAAATATTAATCACCTCACAAATACTAAGAATCTTTTTTTTCTTTTTTCTATCATGCAGGCATCTGCAAAATACTAATTGGTACAGCTTTTAAAGCAAATTTTCCTGCTAGGCACACAACTATGAATGCTATTAAGGCTGTTCATTCCTCTAATTACATGTCAGTAGTTAGGTAGTTGCATCAGTTAATACAAAAAGATTTGTGTCATTAACTGTGCTATGTAAAAGAGTTGGTAGTCAATTTAAAGAAAAAAGGAAATTCCTCGGGATATAAAGAGTACACTGCAATTTTGCTCACTCTGAACTCAACTAGAGGCTCTCTAAACATGTGTTGAAAACCCTTATGTGGCCTTTCAGCACAGAAACGCAATCCCAGAGGTGTTCCTCCATGGGCAGTATGAAGTCCTGTGCAGTGTGAGGATCCATGGCTGGGGCTCCCCCTGAGTGAGGACACCCCCTCCCCACCAGCTTCAGGGGCTCCTCTTCTTCGGTGAGTGAGTACTTTCTGCCATTCTCCCAGCTACTGCATCACACAATACACCTGCACTCCTCAAAGAGACTCTCCCCACTATCGGCCCCTTTCCTACCACAGTGCTGAACTTCATCCTTGGGTGTGCATGAGGATGAGGTGGGAGGCTCTCACATGCCCCAGTGTTCAGATGAGGTGGTAACCAGACTGGATGGGTTTGGGTGCTGCTTGCAATTTGTGACAATCCTCATCCTTTCTGCTTCCGGAGGACTGACTTGACACTGAAAAGAGACCAATGTCCTCCCAAAATCGCATGCTGACCTTCTGCTCACCAGTCCCTCAGATATGCTGTACCTGTTATACATGGGCAATTACAGCTAGATAAGAAACTGCCCTCCAAGAGTATTGCGTGCAGTTCTGGTGTCCTCAACATAAAAAGGACATGGAACAGTTGGAACAAGTCCAAAGGAGGGCTACAAGGATGATCAGGGGACTGAAGCACCTCCTATATGAAGATAGGCTGAGAAAGTTGTGGATGTTCAGCCTGGAGAAGAGAAGGCTGCATGGAGACATCACAGCAGCCTTCCAGTATCTGAAGAAGCGCTATAGGGGTGCTGAGGATGGACTCTTCATTAGGGACTGTAGTAATAGGACAAGGGGTAACAGGTTCAAACTTGAACAGGGGAAGTTTAGATTGGATCTGAGGAAGAAATTCTTTACTGTTTGGGTGGTGAGGCACTGGAACGGGTTGCCCAGGGAAGTTGTGAATGTTCCATCCCTGGCAGTGTTCAAGGCCGGGTTGGACAGATCCTTGGGTGACATGGTTTAGAGTGAGGTGTCCATGCCCATGGCAGGGAGGTTGGAACTAGATGATCTTGAGGTCCTTTCCAACCCTAACTGTTCTATGATTCTATGATACTCTCTGTTAAAAAGACCCTTCTTGTGTTGCCATGGATATGATGACCTGTTTCTAAATTCCTTTTTTCCCCTTACAGTATATGATCTCTGCTATGACCTCTACATTAAACATAATTTCTAAATGAATTACTGCTCCACTTATACCTTGTGATCACCAAACTGCCCTGCAATACAGTCACTCCCAAGTCACCTTCTGCCAAACTTTCCAACCAAACATCACTGAAAAGGCAAGGAGAAGGAAAAGGTGTTGGCCGAATGGGTTTTTTGCTTGTTTCTTGTTTCTCTGAGGAACAGTTTGTACCACAACACAGCTGAAATGGATGTGGTGAAAATTATTAAATTTTAAACATGTTCTCACATACAAGCTCAAGAGATTCAGAACTTGGTCAGTAATGCTAGTGAAAACTATCCGCATTGACTCTGCAACTCTTGCTTGTTCTTCAGCTGCACATGTTTACGCGGTGTATGAAAGTAGCGAATTTTGGGAATTACAAAAAGCACATTCAGGTAAGACAATGAAGCCTGAACTGCAAGTCTCTAATAAGAAGTCATCATGTGGGGGGCATTATTTATACTTTTTTGCTAACTGTGATGATCAGGAAGCCACAGACTTCCTTCATGGACCTCTCCTTGGCCTGAAAATGTCATCTTAAGAACTTCTTCTCCCTCTGATATTTCTTCTTGAGAGCCTCATTTTTCTGATGTCCTTTTTTTTTTTTTTTGCATGTGGTTTTGGGCATGCAAAATGAAACATTTGCGGGTGGATCTGAAGACCGAGTGCACAAAGTTAATGTCAGAGTGGCCAAAGTTAACTGCAAAATCACAGTCATTTCTTCCTCTGTTCTGCAACAGTGCTCCTTGAAATGTTCTGCTTTGCTCTCACCCACAGATTCACTCCATTTTAAGCTCTTCCTTTTAAATACACCATAGCCACAGTGGAAAACACCTCTGCCCATGATGTAAGAAGCAATTTGCTCACTGCTTTTCTAGAGGAGGGTTAAGCTGGACTCCCAAGGCTGTTCTTCCCTGTTGGAGAAGGAAGAGTAGTTAAACATGTGATTTTAATACCTCTGTCAGCAACAGAGAAGATGAGGAGAAGTGTATGTTATTTCAGAAACAATTTGTGTTTTGTAGCCCATCCACTGTTGTTAGTTTCCTCTCTGGGCTTTGACACCATGAGGCAGTACCCAGCGAGGCAGCCTTGCTGCCCTCTGTGCAGGAGATGGCATCCAGAGGACACCCATTGGGAAAGGGAATGCTGGGATGGTGGGGGTTATTTATTTCTACGTCAGTACCCAAGACATAGGAAGTCTGGTCTGTATTCTCAGGGAATTTGAACCCCAAAGTTGGGCTCAATGGGAAATACTCTAGTGTACAGTAGTGGCCAATGCTGAGCTAACACCTCCTCTGGGACCATTCTGGGCAAAGCTGTGCTCACATTCATGAACGCAGGCACTGCTGGGACAGGGGGAAGCAAATAAGCAATGCTCTGTACCTCTAGTTCAGCAAGGTAGCCATTCCCACCAGTAAAAAAACATGCTCAGGGCTTTTATGGTTCTTGATTAAGAATTGTCAAACCAAAATACATAGATAATACTGGGAGCAGAGGTACTAACCTGCCTGGATCCTAGTTAACAAATCCCTCCAAAATAGCTGGTGATATTAGAGATAAGGACTGTGAATTTGGTTTAGCTATCATGCAAAGCTAAGATAACTGTGAGTGGTGTTTCTATAATAAAAATCTGAGTAATGCGCAAAAATGGTACTTTTTTTTTAGCTAAAAAATGCTGCTGTAACTTAAAAGGATGTAGCTGGTTACTGTGGTTTGTGTAGTACTATTTGTGGCATCATTAAGCCTTCCCTGAAACCTCGCTACTGGAAACTGGATTTAGCCAGGGCTCATTATGAGCCCAGACAACTGTACAAAATTGCCTGCTTTATTAGTACAATGATGCATCTCTCTATTTACATTCCTAAATTAGAGTCCATTTGTTATTCATGGCTTGGTTACCTGCAACAGATATATTAGGTTGTTCAAATGACCCATTCCACCCTGCCTCAGGGGAGTGTGGTGTGATTAACTATTCCTCATTTCCTAGCAGGACATTGAACTTTTTATAATGTAACCCATTCCAGAGGTTTTGGCATTTCTGCTCAGCTACCTCAGCCATCACCTGAGTGTGAGAAAGGCCATAGAAGGAGGTGAGTTTAAGAAAATCCGTTCAAATATTTATCCAAATTTAATCAGCTATTCTTTATGATTCTATAAAGCTCAATACTGGAATCAGTATGTGGTGTTAGCAAAGAGACAAGTTGAGTTTGCTGAGGCATTGCCTCACTCTGCATTCAAAGAAAATGGTAAAGGAAAATGTCAAGTATTGAAAGTATTCAATATATTTCATAGATTTCTCTTGCTAAATTTTCCCCATTATAGTTAGTCATCACCACAAACTTGATACCTATATCAGAATTTTACCTGCTTAGTCCCCTTCACAGGTAAAGACATTTTTGTAGATCCCCAAAGAACAAGGAAACTTTGAGATATAATTACATACTTTTCTGAAGGGATACTTGCTCTATCTCCTGTGGTTCCTGTGGCTTCCCATTCCCCTGCAGGTCCCCAAGAGCACAGTTGTGGTGGACATTGGAAGACCTTTCCTTCATGTCAGCTCCTGCATTATGCACAGCTAAACAAAGCATGCAGCCATGGGAAATGTGCCTTGAGAGCATCAGGGGGAGGGAAGGAAGGAAGGATTGCCTCAAGTGGTAGCTCTAAAGTGCTGCTTATGGGATCTGCAAATTCCTTCATTTGTATCTGGCTAGAATAAAATACTTCCTACGGCTCAGTGTTTTCTCCCTTTCTAATGGTGTTCTGCAGTGGGTCATAAATCCATTGCAAGCTGCTATTGTTAGGGGCTTCCTGGCTCTCCACCAGGAACCTTTCTCCCTCTCTGCGTTATGTCTGCATGAGCTCTGTTTTCCAGGACTGGGGAGGACTGCCATCTCCTCCCAGACGGACAACCTGGCCTGAAATACCTCCTCCTCATCAGCCCCAGTTTTGCAGTATCCATACCCAAATCTCGTATTTCTGATGTAGTTACTGAAGGCAAGCTCAGCTTCACATGCAATTACTGATGTGATGATTGAGGGTGTTGTGGGTCTTGTAAGGCTGTGCTCCCAAAAAGTCCCCAGCACTCCCTTTCCAGGTATATGTCAGTTTTGGACATTTCTCACATAACTCCATCTCAATCACCTGCAAAATCCAGCCATCCCTTGGGATACCATCTGTGACTTGTCAGGTGCCTGAGGTGGTATTTGTCATGTCCAGTGATTTCTCATGTTGTGCCCAGCAGTGTTCCCTGTGCTATTCACTCAGTCAGTCCTCCAGCCAGGACTGAATTAGAGCCCTTTGGCACCCTTTAATCCTAGGAGAGAGGCAAAGTAGTTCAGCCACAGACAGAATCCAGCCTTCCAGCTGGGGCAGGGCAGCAAAGCAGAGGGTGGGAAGGAAAAAAGAGGTTGCCTAGATCCAAAAAACACTGCTGCTCCAAAGAATCAATGACACCTTCACTTGCCAAAATTGCCAACAGCAGAATGCACATCAGGAGCAACTCTGGGCTGTGGCACAAAACCAAACATGCAGGGCAGTCTTTCTCTTCTTGGTCAAGAAGGTGCTACTGTCCATAAGTTGCTGGCTGTCCCATAGAGGTTTATTCCTTCTTTTTTGCAGCTGCCCACTACTGAAGCAAAAAGTATGTGCCTATAAATACAGTGTAATTGAATCTAACTCTGTGTACAGTATCCTGCCAGTAGCACTGCTTTTTCTCTTAGCCACATATCTTTAAGCACTTGCTGCCACGATTCCACATTAATACCTCTGCCTGCTGCTGGAACATGCGCTCACATCAGCAGCTCATTCCAGCAATAGCACTATTAAAAATAATGAAATGTCAGGTTATGCTACTGTGCATCTAGATCCATTATGGAAATGTGCTGCAGGACCATAGCAGCCTGAGTCAGTCCTTCACTCAGCCTGAGGAGAGATAAGATGCAAATAAGGATATGTATGGTTTTAAATAGAACCCTGTTTCCTGTCCATGGCTCACCTTTGCCTGAGCAGCGCTTTTCCTGAAAGACACGTACGGAGCAATATTTTAGTAGAAAAGGCACTGAACAGATCTTGCTTTACTGACGGCCTTTCTGTCAGTATGCAGAACCTCTGTTATTTTTATCCACTAGAAGTTTGTGAATTAAAATGAAATGAAAGGATGTTGGAGGCTGTAGAAGGAGTGGACCAGCACAGGATTTCAGAAGATGGGGATAAACAGATCTAATAATGTAAGAAATGAAAAGTAGCAGATACTGTACAGTAAGTTTAAAATACTGTTAGCTACACTGTCAGAGGGCCTAATAATACTTTCATTACTGATTTCTACTGGGGATAGAGGGAAGTGTTGGGAGGGGACAACTAAATTATGCAGAAGACGGAAGAAACATGGAAAACCCAGTGGAAGATACTGGTGATCGGAATTTCTCATGCAAGAAATGTGCTTCAGTTCTCTCAAATAAGGTTAGCCTGATCACAGAGTCAGGTTCATTTCCATCTATATTATTCCCCTTACCTGGAATTCTCCACCTGCTTTCTCTAAATAACAGCAGGCTAAAAGAGATGTGCCTAAAAGAATACAAACTACATGAAGAAACACTGCTTGGTAGTGACAGAGTGTGCAACATCCCTAGAATTAGATGCAGAAATGTCCAAGCCATCTCATTTGATTTGAGCCTTCACTAGTGTTACAAAGAAAATAAACCTGCTTTTCCCTCTGTGATCCCATAGCATCTCTTGCCTCAAAAATGACTGGTTTGTATTGGTCATCTGTGTGTCATATTGAATACTTACAAGTGCACTCAGAAGAGGACAGTGTGACCCAGAAATGGCATATAGAATCATAAAATCATGAATTTTAGAATATTTAGGGTTGGAAAGGACCTTAAGATCATCCTGCCATGGGCAGGGACAACTCGCACTAAACAATGACACCCAAGGCTCTGTCCAGCCTAGCTTTGAACACCACCTGGGAGGGATATAAAAGCTTTTGGCATATAAATGGCATATAGAGTAAAACATGAAGTTTTTTTCTAAGCAGTCTGGGATTCCTCTTTGGGTACTTTTGTGGCTCCAAGACATGCCCCTCTTTCCAAGTGAGATGAACTCGTGGCCCATTTGCTCTTTCTGTGCATGTATGAGAAGCGTCAGAGTTAGAATTGCCCTGCATATACACACTCTGTTCACCAAGCCATAGCAATGAGTAAAATGGAGTGATGAAATGAGGGCCATGAGAAGGAAGCAAAGCTGTCAACTTGTCAGTGACGGGACTGCACAACCACTCTCAGTAGCTGGATGCACCTAGTAGCCCATGCAAACCATCAGACAAGCATCTGCTACAAGCATTGTGCAGAGCAAATGTGCCACTTGAGAAATATGTGACTCATACAAAGCACCACTCCTAACAGTGCCATACCTAAGTTGAGCTCTGTAATGTCAGAAAGTTTGCAGACAAGGAGTGTTAGCAACGCTGGATGAGGCAGTGTCATCAGGAAGAACAGTAGACTTGCAGAACTGAAGTGGCTTCTTGCCTTATCTAGTAATGGTGAGAGCACTTATGAGAACAACTATATCTGTAAGCACATGAAGGTTTTAATTGCTTGCTTGCTTGCAGTCATTGTTCTAAAACGTGTTTTCAAAAACTCTGGATACCTTCTTGGCCCATAATTTTTTTCCGTATTGTTAGATCCTAACACACCTTTGATAGTTGGGTACAAAAACCTGCTGTTTACTGAGCCCCTTAATTGGGCATTGCCATTTTTACTATGTTCTGAGTAATGCAGATTGTTAGTTAAGCATTTGTGAAAGAAAGGATAGGAATAGAACAGAGTGATAGATGATAGATGCCCTCTGCACAGCTTGCTCCAAGAGCACCATCCACCACCCCCCATTAGAGTAGGAAAGTTTTCTTATCAATTTCAGCAGGTTTGGGGGGCAACTAAAAGTCATGCTATAAAAGTGTCTAAGAGACTTAAAATTAATCCAGTAAATGTGACTATATTGAATGTTGAACTGAAACGAAATTCTAGTTATTAAGTGCCATATTCATTTCATCTTTTAAACACAGATATATCCCTACTGAGGGATCATGTGATCTCTACCTCTATTTATCACCAAGTTCAACATCACCAGTTAAATATTTGACATTGGCAATGGCAGTGTTTTCAAACAACATCCCAAATCAGTGATCCATTCCCACTACAGTCAGGCTAAGAACCTTACAACATCCCCAGCTAACAGCTGAAGTTACAGCAGCAATACCAGAGCATGCTGTGCCATAAAATTTACAGTCATCACAGGCACACCCCAGGAGGTGGGATAGATATAATCAAACAACTGTTGCAGGTTGTAGCCAAGATGAGTCAAAGTTTGGGGGCGTTCTTCAGAAAAAAAAATGATTACAAACTGCCTTTATTCTGAAGGATTTTATCAACCGCATCTATTGTCAACAAACAACTTCAGGTGTGTTGCTTTGAGTGCTCAGTGTGAAATTTATTTCGTTTTTCATCACTTCAATCACATTATTCCCTTTCTGTAATTTCTATGTGTTCATATTTCAAATCGTAACAGAAGACAATTATTTGCTCAATGTCTCCACAAATGTTTTTTATTAAGCTGAGAAGATACTGACTTTCAAGGTTTACAATACTGTTTTGTCTATTCCTGATCTAGCAATATGAAAGTCATTTAGAAGCAATCCTTTGTGGTTTGTCAGAATAGCACTAAATTACAGAAAAATAAAAGCAGAAAAAAAAATATCCAGTCACTGTAGAATATGGACTAAATTGCATACTTCAGCACACTCATATTTTAGCAGAGAAACTCTATATTTGAGTTTGCATGGATATAATGATTGCTGTACTAGAACCTCCCCATACATACAAAGTCATGGAATAATTTTGGTAGGAAATTTGAATGCATTTCTAAAAACTTGGAGTTGAAGTATTGACTGTTTATAGTTTAAGAGAACTAAATTTTGCCACAACAAACGATCACCCTAAGGCAGAGAGTTTGTGAGAAGTGTGCTGTTCAATTCGCTTTATTTCAACAAAACCGTGGGCTAAGTTTCAGGCCCATATACCAAATAACCAATAACATTGCCTGTTTGTAGCAAAATTTGAAAACATAATGTTATAATATTAGAATTAAAGCATCTCAAGAATTAATTTTAGGTGCCATCTATATAAGTATATAGTCCTCTGTCAAGAGTACTCTGTATTGTGTGCTTGATTACTAGGAGCTTTTATCAAGTCCAGAAAGGGTTCCACAAAAACTCCTGCAGAAATAATGAGTATGCTTTTGAACTACAAGTGCATTTTTGAGGAGTTTTGAACCCCCTTAACTGCATTTACACATTTTTTACATCTTTGTTACAAATACATATGCCAGGAAAACATGTATAATGTTCATCAACTTACAGTCTCTTCTAGAAAGCCATCGAAAACCTCAAGTGGATGTCCAAATAAAAGTGTGCAAAAAGGAGCTTGTACTCTGAAGGGGGCTCCCTGATTTCCACACAAGCCAATGCACACAGTTAATCACTATCCCAGCATGCCCCAAACTCAGTTTCCTAGAGGGTTAACAAATATTGCAGATCTGCTCAACCTTAAAGCTCGACTGTACCTTGAACCCTGATTAAACTTTGTGAACACAACTTCTGCATTCAATATGCAGCATCTTCAAATGGTATCTGCATGTAGTCTTGAGCCCACTGCCCTGTGAAATTATCACAGGGGTTGCTCAGTACTGCACAGTGCCTGGCAAAGAGGCACTACAGTGCAATTGCCCCATCAAGGCCAGCGTGAGGTGGGGTGTGACAGACACCTTGTAGAAACTACACTTCAGTAGCTGAAATTCAGGGGAGTTGAAGGTTGCATGCTGTAGAGCGCAGTAAAACCATTTTGGCTGCAATCAAAAGACTTACAAATATCAGCTTTGGTGGAGCATTGATTGGGCTATATAATATTAAGGCTTTGCAAAAGCATTAACAAAAGCAGACCCCATACAAGCCTTGAGCAGTAAATAAACTGCTGGCAAAGGAATGAGCTACTGAGATTGGGGAGATGCTACAAGATAAATGAGCCTGCAAAATAACCAAGAGTAAATTATGGAGTAAGGGTGACATTTGCTGAGCATTTACCAGCTTCACTGGTAGCCAAGGACAGAAAGCACCCAGAGAAGAGCACACACATAAGCTAGTACATAATCATTTTGATCACTGTACAAATACACAGGTCACAAACAGGCTTTGCCCCAGCATAGCACAGCCAGACGGCGCTGTGCCCGCACCGTGCCACATGCATTAGCACTTTGCCCGGTAGATGCAAGCATGTTAGGGCTGAGCCCTCTGGGCAATACTCCCTGCCAGCCCTTTGCTGCTGAGCTGACACTGTGGTTGCTCCATTTGAAGCAAGATAGCACTGACAGCACCGGGCAGCACATCACAGCTTCGAGGTATCCAAGGCTTCAGGCAGTGACACGTGAACAAAGAAAAATCACAGAACAAAAGCAAACTAATGACCAATTGCCTCCTCCTTGCTGAGGAATAAGATCCTGTCAAGTTTTGAATTTCAGCAGCTTTTATTAGAACAGCATTTTTTTAAAGGGCAGCTCTGCTATTCCCTGCAGAAATAGCATCTGTTTAAACTTTGCAGTCCTAGAACTACTTATGGCTAGGGACCACCCATGGAAAACATAAGCCTGAGAGTATTTCTGAGAAGCTCAAACGTAATAGTACGCTGTATTTACACTGGTATTTTTGGTATCATCTGTCAACTCTTAACTGCAGAAGTTAATCCAAATAAAATGAGGATGTTGTTTCGCTGAGTTGCTCATGAGAAGCAATTGTCATACAGTAGATTACTAGATACTGATAGTACAATAGATCACTTTTTCATAAAAGGCAAATTATCTCCTTAGGAGCGTAACAGGGTGGCATCCAGAGCTCAGGAAAGGGGCAGCTTCGAGAGAAGAGAGTCTGGTGAGTACCTCCTACAGCATCTCATCACAGTCAACACAAGGTGCTTCACGAAAAGCTACAAGAGCCCTTAAAATGGGTTTTGAATCACTCTGATGCTGAAGAGGAGCTTGTTTTGATGCAAGTAAGAACAGATCTGGAGTTACCTGTTTCTGAGCACCCAGCCATGGTGAAGAGATGGGTAGGTTGGTGGGAGCAGGCTGTAGCAAAAAAAACACCTCTGGAACTTGCTTGAACATTTCCTTGTCCCTTCTTAAATTAGCATTATCCTGCTGCACTGGGATTAACCTGACTGACCAGCACTGCTATTATCTGCCAGAAAACCGCAAAGCAGCTCTCAGATTTGCCCCTAGTTAGGTTTTATAGGATATGCAGAAGAGCCTCGAGAGGTTTTCAATCTCCACTAGGTCATGACTACCAGAATTTCTGAAGAGAGATTCCTTTCACCCCACTGTACATATCTAAGCATTAAACAACTCCATCTAAGCAGGTTACCCTGGGCTCCCTTCAGACTCAGTGGAGAAAAATGGGCACCTCCAAAGGACAATTCATTTTGTCTTCACATAGATGCCTAAGATGGATGAGATGAGTTGCCTTCTGGAGGTGTCTATTTCTCTCCATCAGCTATACAGAGAGCCTTAGGTGATGAGCTTGCACTCAGATTATTAACTTATAATGTCAAACACTAAAGGCAGATGAATGCCACATGCAGTGCATTAGCATTTGAGCAGGCAGCCTTGCAGACAGAGGGAGGGTGTTACAGAGCATGCTATTGACAGCCACTCTGGCTTCTTCTATCTCTGCAGAGATGTATCTGGTGATATATCCAATGACTTCCTAGGAAGGAAGCAGCAAGCTCAGTACAAAAGGGGGATTGGGAAAGGAGAAGGGCAAATCATCAAGAAAGAAAAAATGTGTGCAGATAACAATCCTCTGTTGGATTTTTCCTTCCCCAACCAGCATGGCTCAGTATGACAAGCTATATCTGAATGATCCAGAACCAAAGTAAGGGAGGCTATGATAAACCCACAACCAGGTCGTCTCACACTGCCTTCCCTCTTGCATCTGCAGTTCTGATGCAAGGGAAGGGTGGTAGACTGAGAGAATGCATGCATGCATGCTCAAATGGACATGAAGTCTTGTCTGAAAGGCATGTTCCTTTTCATGGCAAGACATATGTGGCTCTCTGAAAGGAAGCAACTCAAGATGTACCATCCATCTACAAGCACGCTCAGGTGTGAGGAGCATTGCTGGGATTCAGTAAGAGATGATTCAGCTATGGGGATACCTACCTACCACACAAACTGAGTACTTGCTCCCAGAACCTCTTTGAGAATGAAGAGTCCTTTTATCACCACTCAGACCTGGGCAGATAAGACACAAAACTCTAAACCCAGCTCTCTTGAGCACCAGCCTGGTGCCAGAGTTACTGAGTAATCCTGCCTCTGTAGCCTGCCATGAGAACAGATTGTGGCAGTCCTTTCAGCTCCTTTCACAGTTGTGTGAAATTCATTAAATTATTCAAAAAAAAATCTTAATAGTAATGGGATTTAATCGACTTAACGTGAAGCTTTCCGAGCTGTCACTCCACGCAGCTTCCAGTCAATGTGTACTCATTCAGCTGTGAGTGACTGATGTTTGTGCCTTTCATTAAGAGCCCATTGTCTCGGTTTAAATCCTTCCTCCATGCTTAATATTTGCATAATACTGCTTTCCTTTTTCATATCTGCACTTTTGTTGCCAGGTGCCCGGGATGAAGGACTCACCATGTGTATGTGATTGATACAGTCACCTCCTGCTCCTGGAAGTTTATTTTACCTGTAGCTGCAGTATGTTAGGGGAGGAGTCGATATATATCATCAGAATGCTTCAGGACAGAAGATCTCTTTCTTTTCTCTGTTTCTTTGGTAAAGCAGGAGAATCAGGGAAGGGATTTTTCAGCCAGCAATGCTCCACAAAAGCTCCAAAAGCTTTTAAATCTGTGCAAAATCACGATTTCTGTTTAGAAACAACTTCCTTAGAAATATCAGAGGTTCTTTTACTTCCATTCTTCACATTTTTCTTACATCCCATGCGCCGATCCTTCCTTAGAAAAGCAGAAACCGTTTAAGACTCTCCTGTTGCATTTATGTCCACATTGTTTGATATGTGGGGAAGCTTCCATCCTATGTTGGTGGAAAATGTAGCATCAAAATTGAATTTGACGAAATAGACATCACTGGTACAAATCATATTCTCAGAGGGGAAAGCTACTTGATTTGGGGGCATTGATGGCATCTAAGCTCTCTGTATGATACTTTCATAGGGTGTATACGACTCTGTGCAGGCTATGCAATGCAGAACAGAGTGATTTTTGCCCGTGTTTTCATCCAGCGCTGATGCAGTCTTACAACCACATCACAAGCTCTCAGCCCCTCATTGCTCTCCCTACAGATCCGCCTGATTGGGAGCTCCCCTCCAGCACCGGCTGTCTGGGGACACGCTGCGTAGAGAGACCAAGCCCCGAGCGAGCCCACCCGGTTCCTTGAGTCCCGGCAGCCGAGACCAGCAGGTAGCAGCCCTCCCCGACCTGAGCTACACCGGGGGCCGGAGTGACCCAGCCCCACACAGGGCTGCAGCTTGTTGCCGCCCCCCGCCCAGCTGGGCAGAGATCCCCTGCCGCACGGGCACAGCCCCCTGCACATCCCTGGCGCGGCAGAGGCGAACGTCGCGCCTGTGCACCTGCAGCACCGGTAAGGGCGGCAGGATAGGTGTCCCCACACGTTGCCTGGTGGCGGGGCAGGGCTGGTGGTAACCTCGATCCCTCCCCGTCTTCCCCCGCCCAGGAGGCGGGAAGGCAGCGGCGCTGCCCGCAGGCGCAGCGCGCCCCGAAGCGGCTCAGCGCGGTGTGCGTGCGTGTGTGTGTATATATATATATGTGTGTGTGTGTGTCGTGTTCTTCCCTCCCCGCCCCGCTGCCGCCGATAAATCCCACTGCCGGGGGGCAGCGCGGCATTTGGCGGTGCCGCGCTGTGGATGGGTGGTGCGGCTCTGCCCGGCTTCCCCCCGCCACCGGGGCAGCGACCCTCTCCCGGGGGGCAGCAGGAGACGCTGCGGCCGAAGCTCAGGTGAGTGTGCCCGGGGCGGCGGAAGGAGAGCAGGGCCCTGTGGATGTCCCCGGGGGGCGGCGGGCGCTGCCGCGGTTGGCATCCCCGCTGCTCTCCCGAGGGGATGGACTGAAGGGGTAAAGCCGCTCCCGGATAGGTGGACAGGCAGCAGGTTGCCGCCGTCGTAGTTACTCATGAGTTTCCTCCTTGAGCTTGAGAAGGTACCCGTCGGCTCCTGGAGGGGTCCTTGCGGGTTGCGGGGCTCCCGGCGCGGGCTGCGGTGATGATAGAAAGCTCGGATGCCGGCGAACATCCCTCCGAGCGCGGCTTATGGGGATCCCGATCAGCAAAGGGCTTGCCCTGGCTGTTGGGACATCCACGCTGTGGAGGGTCGTCTGTAAAGTAGTTCACCCTTTTTTCCAGTGAGATTCCTGCCTCCTGCTTTCATGTACCTGGATGGGGCTTAGTGGTGAAATGATGCACGGGGTGTGAAAACAGTTACTCTAGGTGCTGTACAAGGTAGATTGTGCTTCTCACTTCAGGACTGGACCTCTGAGGGCATGAAATACAGTTATTGGGCTCTCCATCTACCTGTTAGTCCATATGCTCCGAAACGTGCATCTCTTGCAATGGTGATCCTTCATGGGCCATAGTTTGGGGATTCCTTCAATATATGTATCTGTGCGTAGACAGAGATGGTGGGGAGAGCAGGGCTACATTTTATTGTTTATAACCAACCTTACACTCAAAGTACATGATTTGCATTCACACTACCTCTGAATAATGAGCAAAGCATAGGGTGTTTCATCTGAATTTATGTATATCCTAGTGGCTGGTAACATTATTGAAAAGCTCTTGAAATTTTCAGTTTCAAAAGAACAAAGCTGGAATTGGTGTGCTATCATGCAATCAAAAAACTGGGCTTCTAAGTTAAACTGTCCTCACCAAACCTGCAACTCCAATGATACACGAACTGTCCTACTTTCCCGTACAGAAATACGGAAGTACGGCTTCAACACAGCAAAGTGCTTGTTGGATTCAAGTGAGGGCTTAAGTGCTGTGAGCTTCAGTAGAATTGCTCAGCAGCTGAAGACAAGGCTGAAGGTAAATAGGGCAAGGCGTAACGGGTTCAAACTGAAACAGGGAAAGTTTAGATTGGATATGAGGAAGAAATTCTTTACTGTAAGGGTGGTGAGGCACTGGAATGGGTTGGCCAGGGAAGTTGTGAATGCTCCATCACTGGCAGTGTTCAAGGCCGGGTTGGACATAGCCTTGGGTGGCATGGTTTAGTGCGAGGTGTCCCTGCCCATAGCAGAGGGGTTGGAACTAGATGATCTTAAGGTCCTTTCCAACCTTAACTATTCTATGATTCTATGAAATGTGCTTCTGTGCTTTCCCAAACCAGGGTTTGAGTACTGCTCTGAGAAGCATCCAGTTGTATGAATTGTGCTCTTGAAAGTTCAAGATGGACTGAACTAGGAAAATCATGGCCTGAGCAGCATTGCCAGCCCCCCTGCACAGAAAAACAGGAAAATCGGCAATGCTGTTGGTATTTCCTGTGATTTTTATGAGGTCTATAAGTATGGAGCAAGTGTTCTTGACTCTGTTTTGAAATGCAGGTCACATTGTCATAAGAGCTAGAAGCCCTCTGTGATCATGGGCTGGTTTCAGACTATATTTGCATTCCAGTCATTTCAGACTTTGGGACTCAGGAGTGCAACTCTTGCATGATCTGTCCTATTAAAAATCACAGCCAAACACAGAACCTCTTATTTGGTAAAACTATGATCTGCAATTCATTCACAAGCACCATAACCATAGATGGAATCAGAGCGCTTTCCAACATTAAAAAAAATAGAACATGATAGCATAAAGATGTCCAAAGAGTGGTATTTATTTCTAAATAGCTTGATTTTCCTGCAGGGTACTCTTTGATTCCCATGGAATTAGGGAAGATTGTACTTAACTGCTCCCTGGTTTTCCTCTGCTGGCAAAGTCCTTTTTATGCTGAAATAATCTGTATCCTTGGGTGTGTTCCCTTTCTTTTCAGGAAGCAGATGAGCATGACTCTTTTAAGATTTCGAAGAAAAGTCAAGATGCACTTTTGCTTGTATTAAATAGCAGCTTCAGGAGCTTTCAGGTGAGACTGTTAGTTTAGCACCTCTGGGCTTTAGCCTGTTGATGATGTGCTTTGAAGCTTTGCTGTTCTTTTTCTTTACCTTTAAAACCCACCAGCTTCACCAAGTGGCCACCTAAAGAGAGTGGATCATGTTTCTCTGATTCTAGTATTTCTGCTGAAATCCAGTTGCCCCTTGATGGCAATTGCATGAGTATGTAGAAGGGGAACCCAGCAGTAGCACCTCTCCTGACTGAGGGGTTTGGATTTAGCATCACCTCCCTATAAGAGTGATATGTTTAAGATGTGAAGATCTCTCCTGGGACACAGAGTAGCCTTTGATATTAAAAAGGGAGAAAAATATCTCAAAGCAATGAGTGAGAAAAGCCTTAAATCAGTTCAAATCTATTTAAAGAGTCATTAGCCAAACACAGGGAAAACACCATGGTAAAGAAAACGGTCACTTGGACCAAGCTCATCTCCATCTAATTACGTTAAGTCTGTCAATTTAATCCCTAGCACAACTTGACTGAAAATATCATGCTGATTCTCCCTAGTAAGGTGACCAGTATGTTAAAAAGGCTGGCATCTATCCTCCACACATTCAAGCATGTAAATATGGCTGTTCATGAGTAGCCCTCGTAAATTCAACAGGCTTGACCTGTGTAAAGTTCATCAGCTACCCAGGTACTTACTTCTGCAAACATCTGGCAGGTTACCCCTTCTGAACGTTTTTACATAGCTAATTTGGTGCTCTTGACTGTCCTGGCAGTAATTAATATGAGGTCTGTGAAGGGCATTGTGGTGGGAAGTTCAGCAGGTGTATGTAAGGTCAGAATTCCAATACAACCAAGATGAAATGAAGATGTCATCAGCACAAGTGGGTTCAGGAAGTCAAGGTAGGAAGCATTATGCTGAGCAGAGAATAATCTGCTGCACAAATATAGGATGGGGAGCAGCTTCTCTGGTAGCACTTCTGCAGAAAAAAAGGCAGTGCTGTGCTTGCAGGGCTGCACAAGGAGGATTTCATCCTACAAAACACATTGAGGGACTTGTGTCCTGCAGCTCAGCATTGGTGAGGTCTTGGCTGAAGGACTTTGACATGCAGGATGTGTCCATTCAGTGTCAACTGCCTCGTGAGAGTGCAGGAAAGGGTTTGAAAGTATTGTTCAGAGGAAATTAATTGGGTTCTTTAACCTGAAAAGTGAACTGAAGCAGAACATGCTAATAGCCTGAAGGTCTATAAAAGTGTGCTCCAAGAGGAAAGGAGTTATCCCTGTGCAGCCAGCATGGGCTCAAGCTGCTGTGCAACTGCAGTGCTGGACTTCTGAGAAACACTAGGAAAGTGTCTCAGGCTCGGTCCCATTCACAGTTACCTCCTAAAGAATCACAAGGTGTTGTAAAGCATCCTGGCCTTGGGGAGGACTTTACACAAGTGCTTTTATAACAAGGGACTCCTTCCACAAAGGGATATTTTTCCTCATAGGCAGCAAAGTCAGGTTGGCAGAACTGTTTGTGGCTGTGAATTATTTAGAAATCCAAGAAGCACACTGATCAGCCCCAACATCTGACTCCCCAGCTCACACAAAACTACCCTTTTCATCTCTGTTCTGTCAAATCAGAATAAGAGCAAGGAGCCAAAATGCTGTAGTTAAGGCTACCCCCTTACAGACAAGGCTTAGGTTTATACAAGGCAGTCACCAAGGCTGTGGCTGCTGCCTGCAGCTTTCTGAATGCATTACTCCTCTGTTGCCTTTGCTGGCTGGATCCTTTCACCCAGCTGTCAGCTTGTTGGGCTGCGCGATCTGCCTGCTGTCCCTGGACCTGCAGGGAAAGCTCCTCTTCACCCCACTGCTGGGGCCAGGGCACATGTCCCCTCCTGTCTGTACTCTGGACACAACTCCCCACTGCTAAGGTTTCCTTCTCTGTCATCCATAAGCACATTGCTTGGCACTTCCCTCCTCAAGGGGACCATAGAGTGCAGCCTTTCCCTGCATAGTCGCACTCTTGCAGGAAAACGCAAAGGGACATCACCAGGAGCGGGCAAATCAAGATTTAGGTCTGTTTCAGTAGCTCATAGCAAAATTGCCTCTGAGGGTCACCCATGTCCTTCCAGGGGTCCATCTGGGAACCTTAAAAAGGAGGTTTTGGTAGTGCCTCCATCTATGGTAGAGCCATCTTTCAATTTCTGCAGTACTCTCAGGGAGACACGGTGGAACAATAACAGAAGCTCACCAGCTATGATTTAAAAACTAGGAAATGGCTAGCTTTTAAATAATAGTCCCCATTATTGCCACTCTATTGTTACCACTGGAAACCCTTCTCCTTTACACTTCTAGGCAAACACCACAGCTTCATCCTGGAGGGTAACAACAGGCTGCACTGTGACCTCCAGCATCACCCTTGCAGAACTGTCTTCTTTTGCCTGCAAGACTTCCCAGGTTTGAATGTCCTGGAGGGATATCACGCTGACAGCTTCTAATTATGCTGATAGCTGATTTACCAGTTTGTGCTTATTTAAGAGCCAGAAGTCGCAGAAGGCCAGGAAGGATCCCCTTCTGAACACACATTGCAGATGAAGTGTCATCTCTTTGGCAGTCTTTCAGTGGAGAGGAGCATTGCCTATCCAATTCCCCTGGTCAAACAGCCTAGTCCCATTGTGGGCCACATGAGCCCTTGGTTCTTTGTCATCCTTCCAGATAGCCTTTTTATGCCTCTAGGTGTTTTTGCAGGTACCTGTGCTGTGACAGCATCTCACCGTTTTCCTCTTTGTCCAGGGCCCAAATACACTCACCAGCTCCACATCCACCCTTTTTAATCTGTTTGGAAAGGAAATTTTTGTTTTACATTTATAGTCCAGGCAGCAAAAGAAACAAAGGTATTTATACAGCAGGCAACCTACACATTTATTTACTTGCAGATTAACATATTTCTCTCCACAAGCTAAATTAGATAGATTTTGCTATTAAGGTATTATTGGCTCTGATTTACCTTGGATTTTGTCAGTCAAGCAGACCAGGCTGTTTGCTGCCCTGGAGAACAATCGCTACCTGCCCTGCTGTTTCTCTTTTTCCTTTTACTTTTTCTTTTGAAATACCCATTTGAATACCCATTTCAAACTAGTAGGAGTATGTAAATGTGGGCCTGCACAGCAAAACACTCTTTTGGACTGTGCTTCATGGGTTGTGTCCTGTGCTGCTTCTGCCTCTGTGTGTCTTTCCTGTAGGAGAAGAATTTGAAGCCAAGCACATAAATTGAAAAATACTATTCGGGAAGGATTTATGATCTTGTTTCATCAGGGATCCATATGTGGAATTATTCCACACCTGAAAGCACTGACTTGGAGATTGCATGGAAATTGCCAGCATAATTCCACTATTTTGTTTTTCACAGGATTGAGTGCTCTGTACCTTGCTTCAAGTGTTTTTGTTGATGAAAATCTTCTCATTTTCTCCTAGAGAGAGTTTTGTAGGCAATTGAGCTGTAACTATGTCTTCTTGAGTTGCAAACATGCAGTGACTGCCAGTCAAATAGGTAATATCTTAGTTTTGAAATGAACAGCTTCCCATTAACATCACCATGTTCTTGCAGTAACGCTTTTGAGTAGTAGCATTTCTTGTATGTGTGAAGCTTCACATGAGAGGAAATACTTGGAGCTTAGCCAAAGGTATCTGTGCTGTGGTTTAACTTCATGTTCCAAAATATCCAAGCTGCAAAACCAAAGTTGGCTGCCTGCTGTGACCTGGTGGTGGGAATGAGTGATGGTAACATGCAGGCACACTTCACACATTCATATGGGAATAATAAAATAATAAAAAATAACTTTATTTTGATCCATTTACCCAGTCAGCTCATTATAGCACTGAAATAATGAAGTGCTTCTCAAACTGCTGAAGTAGGTTATGTTCAGTAGTTAGCACCCCATTTGGAAATTGAGTGAGGTCTGAAGTGGGTCACATTTTCCAACTGATTCTGCCAAACTTCTAAGGGTCAGAGCAGCACTTGCTTGCTCCTACTTGGGTGAAGTTGTCTGACTGGGTATGTCCATACACCCATCTTTCTGATGCTGCTCACTGTGACAGCTGTTGCTGCTCAGATGGTTTTCCGCCATTCACATTTCTCGGAGTTGTGAAAGTCAAGCATCCACTGATCTCCTTTTGCTGACAGTAATGACTTTGTAGCTGTTATTTTTCATAGGCCAGCACAGACTAGCCAAGTAGTCTTACACAGCTGTAAATATTTGATCAAGCTGCTTTGTACAGTGTGAGTGTGAATTCCACGCTGTTAGAGACAGCTAAAAATCAAATCAGTCATTATCTTCTTGAATTAAAAGCCCAGTTTATCACTATGTTTCGTCTCTGGACTGAAACAAAGATCTGAAAATCCTGCATGAGTTGACAAATTATGTGTATGGGCTGGTACAGGTAGAGCACTCACCTGTGTTGCAATTGCACTTTCCTGCTGTTCATGTGTGAGCTTTTCTTTAGGCTGCATTTCAAACAGTGTGTGCTTGCTGAGTCTTAGCAGAGCCTTCAGGGGTATTAAAACACAGTGTTCCTCTGAAGAACAGTGATCATCTTGTCCATATTTGCATTCCTCCCACAGGTCCTTGAAAAAGCTAACCCATGAGACACAGGGAGGGGGAGGTCTGTTTGCTATTGGCTGTTTGAACCTTTTGCAATGAGAAAACTTCTGATCTCCTTCTGTGGATGTTTTCCAGCTGTGTCAGGTAATGCATGGGCACAAAACAAGATCCCCTCTTACAGTGGAGAGCAAAACAAACCAAAGAAAATTAATAAATAGGAAATTATTCTATGATTCTATTATTCTAGTACAAGAAGTAGTTATTGAAAATCATTGCAATTTGTGCTTGGAGCCCAGTGTCAGATCTCCCACGGTTGAACTGCACAGCTTGGCTGAGGCTCAGTGGGATCTGGGGGAGTCCAAAATGTTGTGTCTGCAATCTATGGGCAAAAATCCTAATTGCTCCCACTTGTGGAGAAGTTTGGAACCAGAAATTAGGGAATCATTTACAGGCAGTTTTTCTTACCATTATTAAAGAAGTGAAACAAGCCCTGCATTTAACCTCTTGGATGTTGACAGTCTGTCCTGAAGAGTTTGAGGCAAACATAGACTTTCTCTTCTCTCTGCTAGACACAGAAGTGTCTGTGAAAGAGAGAGAAGTTTTCCACTAACAGCAAAAGTGCCAAATCTGCTTTGAAATCTTCACAAATTACATGGCATTTGCCACTTAGTGTAGTCCAATTGTCTCTTCGAAAAGGATATGATATTTAGTGTCAAAGTTTCGGTTTTCTGTGTCGTTTATTTCCTCTAGCTTATGATTTAACATATGTACTAAGCTTAAAAGGAAATGCATGCTAAAAAGACTAAAACTTGTTTATTTTCCTGAGTATTTGATAATAGAAGAGCTATTTTCAAACATTTGGATTAAGGGAGGGGAAAAAAAAAGGCGGAAAGTACTTACCATATCTCATACAGGTGGGAAAAAAAGATCAGCCACATACAAGGAGTTTAGGCACAGCTTGCTTTGAGGCAATTTGGATCTGTGGCTGGGATTTACTGGTGGCATTATTACCAACTTTCTTAGCTTGCTGTCAAAAAGCAGTTCATGGGTTTGGAAACCTATAATCGCACCATTTCTGTTAACTGCTCCTGTTAATAAGTGCTAGCAGAGAACCCTGCCCGTCTGAAAAGCAGCCAAAAGAAAAGTGAGAATAGGTGAGAACATCCTGGCCAAGCCCTAGGGACAGCCAAGCTCAAGTAAGAAGCTGAGCTTGAGGCTGATACTAAGGTAATGCTTTGCATTACCAGAAAAACTTCAGTCTGGAGTATGAGTAAGTCTGGATACCAGGTTCAGGGGAGAGGTAAGAACTTGGCCCAATCACGGTAGTATATTTGAAGAAAAAACTCATGAGAGTTCCTGCTTTCTAGACATATTCATTTCATGCGCTTTTGGGGTTTTGTTTGCATCCCTTAGGCACTGTAGATGCCCACCACAGCCAATAGATATCTGGGAACTGTTGAGAGCATAAAATTAATTATTAATATATTATTGGATAGGAGAGAAAACGTTATTAAAGAGTATAGCTTTTCTTAATCCCATTTTTTTATTTATTTTCTGGTTGCTGAGGGAGTTTTTTCGGGGAAAATGCTATTATTCTGGTTCCTTCATGGTTTGGTAAATTCAGCAAATGTGCCTAGAGCTAAGTGCAGGCTCTTTCTCAACCTATTCAGATGTGGCAGAGCTTTTGCATGCCCTGCATCTAAGATCCAGGCTACGTCACACTGAAGATGATTCTGTAGCTTTACCTTGTGGACAGTGTACTATGGCATTCATCACATTCTTCTACTTGCACTCAATGCCACTTTGTGAGGCTTGTGATCTGGAGATGAGCACCTCATTGCTCCCCATGACTGTATCTGCCTTGGCTGTCCCTT
>JASSUY010025010.1:62144-78739 GCA_032466535.1 Forpus xanthops
GCCACTTTGTGAGGCTTGTGATCTGGAGATGAGCACCTCATTGCTCCCCATGACTGTATCTGCCTTGGCTGTCCCTTGCCAGTGCTTCTGCCTGGGCATCAGAGGAGGGTTGGAAAAAGCCAGGGATTCAAGGAGTGGTCCCTGAGCAGCCAGAGCCAGGTGATGGAGAAAAAACAGAGTCTGCATTCCTGGCTAAAGCAGCTTCCCTAAAGTGAGTAACAATGAGTTTTATCCTCCTCTCGTGCTTTACAAGTGCCACCAGGTGTGATCAGTTCCTGTGCCCTGAGCAGCCCATCATAGGTATGGGGAGCTCATGGATCTCCCTCCCATGCAGTTGTGCTCTAGGACTTCCAGCTACAAGAGAGCATGTAATAATGTAATGGGAGCACCAGCAAGAAGCAAGTAATAGAGCTGTTACTGTACAATCTTTGGAGCTTGAACTTTGACTGTAAAATGTAAAAGTAGGTTAAGAATGCAGAGGCTAGCATTTTCTCATCTCTTCGTTCAATTTTTACAGCACAGCTTAATTTGATCTCTTCTTTGTTTGATAGTGTATAGCACATTCTAATAAAATATTTAATAAAACATTCCCCTAAGGTTAAGAGCCACAGTAAAATAGTCCTTATTTATTGATAGATTTATACCAAAGAATCCTGCAAGCAGCATGCCATGAGTGGTATGATGATTTTAAAGTGAGGGTGGTGTTTTCATCAGCAAAATGCCCATTATTTCATAACCAAGCTATTGTTTTCTAACCACCACACAAAGGGCATTATTCAAAAGGGGAAAAAGGTATAGTTTATTTAAGAAGTGGTACCCTGGGTGCGTGTAGTATCTCTTTTCTGTGTATTTAATTGATACCATAGTCTATTTTTAGAAAAATATGTGTTTTCTCTGGAAATAGTTTATAAAATTATATTTTTTTTTAAATGTTATCTTCAGCAGGCAAAGAATGGAAGTAATTTTATTTTTGCTATTTTAAGCATAATGTTTTTAAATTGATGATTCAACAAATATCTTAATGGATCCTTTAATAACCTTTAAATAATTCTATCTAGTACAGCAGTACCAATGCTGATCTAATTTTGGGCCATATTAGATAGACTAAGCTATTCCATGAGGCAAGAAATCCTGCTTGTGTGGTTTAATCTATGTGCAGTACAAGACTGAGCAGTACTGCATGATCTTGAAAATCATTCTGAAAATCAGTAAGTCTGAATTTTCACTTATGCTAGAATGTTTTTGGCAGATAGAGGTAGAAAAACCCTAACAAACCAGCAAAACCAAACATTGGATGTCATAGGGTCAAAAGGAGCTTGAAATGTACAATGTGTATAAGAGCAGACCTTGGACAGCAAAGCCAGATGATGATAAGACAATCATCAACAAGCCATTCCCACTGATAAGTACCGCAGCCTGGCAATCCACCCATGCCTAATGTGATGGAGTTTAATTTCCAAGATTTTCTTGATGGTTCCATGCATTTTTTTTTGCTCTGAAGCATCAACACACAGAGATCTAGCTAGCTATTGGTTCTTGTAGAAACAACATTGTCTTCAGAGATGTTCCTGGGTAATTGACTGCTAGTAGGTCTCCAAGATGGTGTCTCTTTACCTAATTTCTTTAGTCCCTCAAAATTTGTGTTCAATTTCTATTACATGCATGTCAGGTGGGCTATAAAATGGTACCCCAAACTTCTGATTTTGACAGCTCATCTAGGCATAAATTTCCCTTGAAGCCATTTCAAGGACACTTTTGATTCTTCCTTATCAATTTGAGCAGATATATTGACACAGTTGCCTACTTCCAGTCACCCTCCAGTGTTAAACTTGTGCCAGCATTTGTCCCCAGGTACGTTATCCTTTGCGCTGAATTCACAAGTGGGTGTAGATGTAGCCAGCACCTTTGGAAAGAATTGGAATGCTTCTGTTCATGTAGAGATCCCTGCACCTTCACCTGTAGACTCTTTCCCCAAATCAATGTCATACAGGCAAAGATAAATGCTTGCCATGACTACAAAAAACATGCATTTTCCTGATATTTCAGGTGCCAGATAGAACCAAGGTGAGGAGAAAGCCTTGTCTTCTGGTGCTGATGGGGATCAAATGTGAGCTTTGTTCTCCTATTGGCACCTGCAAACTCTGTTAATATCCTCACAGCTGATGCTAAATATTTCCTACCTATTTTTTCAGTGGCTTCTACTTCAGTTACTAGAGAACATTGCTCTTATATGTACTGCATCTGGGACTACACCAAGTAAAGGGTCTAAGTTTGGCTGGCAGAGGAGTCCTGCTGGTGTACTTCAATCAGATCAGCCCTCTTGCTCTTCTACTCTTGAGATTTCTCAGAGCAATGAGTCCTTCCAGGTTGCCCAGATACAGGGCAAAGATCGCAGTCAGTTCCTGTCAGTTCTTATCGCTCTCCAAAACTGTGACTTTGCTGGGGCTTTCAAGTACCCCAGTATCTCTTGAATGGGATTTTTCTTATTTTCCCCTAATCCTGTGGTATCTGATCACTGTTCATAGCAGTGGGCCACTAATCCCCAGGGGAAACTGCTCCTGAAAGCCCTGGGTAAGAGAAGACATAGGCTACACTACCAGACGTCTCTGGCTAACCGTGCTCCATGGAGGAGCCAGGTCACAACATCTCCTGAAGTCTCTTCTAGAATGACATTTCCAGTGTGATTTGCATTCTGCATTTTACAGCATCATGTAAGTGGCATATTCATGCTCTTCAAGGAGGCTGCTGAAACTCTCATGTTAATGTGGAGAACAATAAAATGTTGCTTAATATCCCTCCTCCCAGCTCTCAGCAACTAAACTTCTTTCCTCTTTGCCCATGTTAAATGGTTTGTCAGAGTTTTTGCAGAGTAGCATGTTGTCTGAAATCTGTTCATTCAGTTTTTCTCTCATTCTTTGCAACAAAATCAGTGAAGATGTGCAACACTGTAAAGAAGCACTTGAGCAGAGTTAACACAGAGTAACAGAAGATCACTGAAACACTGCCGAGCTGCAGTAGGTGTGTAGATGTGCTAATCCCCTCTGTTTCTAGCTGATATTTTCTCTTGATGCTCTCAAAAAACTGAGCACGCACTTTTATTGGAGTTTCAGAGCTAACAGACAAAGCCTCTCAGGGGAGGTAGTTAACTGCTTTCCTTCAGTCTAGGAGCCAGGACCAAATAGAAAGCTCTGCAGAAGCAGTATGGAAGCTGGAGAGAGAGCACATTTCCCCTGTCATGAGCTAATCACAGTGAGGCAGAAGGGGAGAGAAATTTACTGCTAACAAGCAGAGCCATCCTTCCTCTGAGCTCCCAGTTTTAGCCCCATGCATGTCCTCACTGTCACTATGCAGGATTGTGGGGGTTGGATCCCTCTCTTCCTGTCCCAACAGTGTGTGGCCAAATCAGCACCCACCATGAGACACCCTGCTCCCTGGATGCTCACTTTCTTCTAGCTGGATGCTCTTTAAAAATGAGTTATAAAAGACCATCCGTAATTCTTCTGATTTAAGGACATCAAATTCAGTTACTGTAATTTCTGGCATGTCTGATTTTGCTGTTTCAATCAATTCCCAGCAGAAATTAAGCAGAGGAGCTGGGATTCAGATGTTTGATGATAATGGGATTGCTCAGTTATTGAAGCAATGGCAAAATGGAAAGTTATTCCTAGCAGAAAAAGTAATTAGTCCTTTTCACATCTTCAGGTGACACTAACATTAGTATCAGTTCTTCTCTGTTGGGAATATTACATCTTAACAAGGTTCACTATAATAGCATCTTTTCTCAGTAGTGACCAGGAGAGAGAAGGCCTCTCCAAATCATTGGCTTGCTGCCTTGAGATTTTTAACATTTAGACCTCACACTTCAGCTGATACTTTGCATTGACTTCAGCACCTGGACAGTTCCAGTTTCCAATACTTAAGTGTCTGGAAATAGACTTTCGTTTTTTTACCTCAGTTTTTCCTCTCTCCCCCCATTTTTTATTTCTGGCAAGAGTCTGCAGAGAAAATAGGCACTGTTTCCAAGCTATGAGGTATTATTACAGGTGAAGTTAAAATCCTTAGGGTGGAGAAACATGTCAAAATAATGTGGCAATGCTGTGAAACTAGGTCTCAGGGAGAAAGGGCAGCTCCACTGTGCTGCTTTCAGCTTAATAGGAAACCGTGACAGCTCTGGGTCTCAGCTCCTGCTCCTGCAGGTTGCACAAATTCTTCTGAGGAGAGCACCCCTTCCGAGGCTGTTTCCAAAGGTGTAAAGCTGTCAAACTCCAAACTCTTCAGGTACAAAATACTCTGTGTAATGAACTAGGCTGCTGTCCTAGTTCATGTTATTATTGGGGAGTATAATAGAGCTTGGTGCAGTCTATGCCATTTGGTTTTCACATGCCAAGGGCATCCTTCCTCCATGCCATCATTCATGGCATAACATCACAGCCAGTTTCCCTGTGCAGAGGTCACTCCTTTGCTTCGTTTCTAACCCTGGTGCTCCCTCTTCCATTTCACCATCTATAGTCCAAAATCCCATCTCAAATGTAAGGCCATGTGTTTGAGGTTGTTGAAACATGGTTAAGGAGATTTAGATGTACAACTGTGTGACTAAATCCCCTAGATAGGCTTGATAATCAGCCTTTATGCACAGCTCCAAGCTATTTTGAATGGAGGACTGCTGAAAATAACAAGAAAATAAATAAAATGTAAGTGACCTCATTTCCTGTGCTTCCAGATTGGGATAGTGTGTGGATAAACAACTGAATAAAGCTGTTCTAAATTAAATAAATCACTGGCTTTGGGTATAATATGAGGCAGGCAATAAAAGCTATTTAAAATCCCATCAAGATGTTGAAGTCCTAATCCTGAATGCAGAGGTCTGGTGTGTATTGCCTCCAGCAGCACACCTGGATGTGGCAGCTGTCTTGCAGACCGCTGTACCCTGATGTGGCCTGATTCTGCCCACCTGAACTTTCCATTCAAACATGAAGGGCAGATTGCCAGCTCCTTACTCAAGGGACATACTGGGGTGCAGTGGGGTAAAATTAAATCCCTGTTGTTACAGGGAGATAAAGCTTAGTGAGGGCACGATTGCTACAGCAGGACAACTGCTGCCACAGCAGGACAACAGCTTCAGCTTCCAAGACTTCCAGAAGGGTTATGAAGTTTGGCTTTTTTTGAAGGACTCCCAGAAACTGTTCGGTTCAGCAGGGAAGCTGTGCTGCCTCTGCAAAAGCAAAGGGCTCCTTGTGGAGACATTTGCTACTGTCTGCTTTAGTATGCAGCCAGCCTAGTTGTCATAGGGCCTTAGCTGAAAATGAAAAGGCATGTTTGAAGTCAGTTGTACTGAATACTTCATTATTTGAAGCATTTGTAGTAGTTGTATTGTAACCCTAACTTCTACTGATGTAGTTTTTGTAAATGGTTAAAAATTACAGGTCATCTTTGAGATGTAAGCATCATAGCATTTGTTGTAAAAGCTTTTTAAGAATAATCTGTGTCTTATTTACCCTGTCACCATATCATTTCATGTGCTAATAAACTGGGAACGTCAAGCTGTGCTGACAATAGCAGAGCTTTCCTTCTACTCGTTTTTTTCTTGTGCAAATATAATTAAGCCAAAAAAAGTGACTTGGGGGTGCCAGATCATGTAAGTGCATTAAATTTGCTCCCTTTTTGCTTCTTAAGGCAAACATACCCAGCACTGCAAGGACTCTGAAAAAGCCACGGCTTGTGTCTGTTAGGACAGCATCTTGCACTCTTTATCTCTGAGCCCTCACCCATGCTGGCTGTATGCAGTTAATTGTCAAGAGCAATTCACTGGGAAATAGATATCTGTTTCATCTCCAGCATGGGAACAACCCCAGCAGCTGCCTCTGGAAGTATTGTCATATTTCACATTAGGCTTGTGCCTCCAACTTGTGAATTTAGGTTTGTATTGCAGCAAGATAACATGGAGTCTTGGGAAAATTGAAACTGGAGGATTTGGGAGTTATTTTTCCAGAATTTGGGTGGAAATAGAAATCTTTCCACTAGCTGCCAAGAGTTTTGTATTAGACCTCTGAAAAGAAAGTATGGAACCATATCAAGAGGATGTGTCTGCACCTCTGTGATGTGTAGGCAGTGTGACAACCAAGCTTCCACATAGCACAGGAAGAGTAAACAAGGGCATGCTGAATACATCCAGGATACAGGGGAGGACAATCTTTGGGCACAATTGTATCTTAAAAGCAGTTTTGAAATACTGCTGGTCATTCTGTAAAGGCCACAATGAGGCCTTGGGCATGAGGCACCAAAGGGATAACTTCATCCATCTGCTGAAGTCTTCAGTGTGGTTAGAGACCCAGCCACTCTGATAAAGGGTGACTTGATCCCAAATGACCGAACAAGCGATCGTTTGAGTTACTCTAACCATAGAGATGGAGTAATTTAGGCAGTGACCCATGCATGCCAATGACTTCTACAAACCAGAATGCTTTTGATTAAGTACCCAAGAGTGGTTTCAGGTGCCTGGCATAAGACCTTTTCAGATAAAGAGCCTACAGGGACTTGGCCAAACCACTCCATCACTACATTACATAATTTGATACATATAATTTGAAGCATATAATTTGACACTGTGTAATCCATCAGAGTTCGTCTATCTCAACTGAAAATGACCTTGTACATGAATATATGAAATTCTAATTCTGTCCCATTTTCTAGTTCCACTGTTCTCATTAATTAAATGTGTTCAGTAGAAGACTGAGGGAATATATAAGTGAAATGAATCAGCTCTCTGCCCTTTCAGACTGGCAGAAGATTGTTATCAGACTACAACTTGAAAGTGGTCAGAACTTGTGCATTACAAAAGATCCTATGGTGAACACAATTAGGAAAAGAGAATTAACGGTATATTGTCTATGTATGTTGGAGTTGCAGGCAGACACTGAAGTGTCAATAACTTGAAGCAAGAGGGGCTGCTGTTGTTGCTCTTTTGTGTTTTATTTTCAGACTACTCCCACTTCTTGTGCAAAACAGTTTCAACAGCTTCCAGCTTTGAGGAAATAAGTAGGCAAAATTTACCACTACAAACATCTATTCAGGAGGAGGACAGTGTAATTCTCTGTGCTAATCACTGCCAGCCTATTGTGTATTGTCAGTACCACTGAGAGATGTACATAGTGGCTGAAAAAACATCGGGGTTCTGTTGTTTGCATGGCTTTTTATACAGTAGTTTCACAGTTTTAAACAGACTATCAGGTACAGTTGTCTTGCAACAATTTCAGCAGAGAGGTGATCTGGGATAACAAGTCAACATGACAATGCTGCACAGGGATGCAGGGGTGAAAATAGGACAAGCCATAGTAAGAACAGTAGTATAGCAGCATCATTAACCTTCTTTTCTTTTTGTTTTTTTTTTTTTCTTTCTTTCTTTTCTGCACTAAATTTTCCACAGACAAGAATGTTGGTAATTTTAACTTTGATTGAGAACTGCTATTATCCACTCACAGCATGTGGGAGCAAACAGGCACTTGGATAAATCACAAAAAAAAGAAAACCACTTAGCATGCTGCTTTCCTCAGTAACACTTTTTTCTGAAGGTACAGGCTGAGTGCTGTAGGGAGAGTGTGTGTGAAGAGAAAAGAAGGGCTGCAACAACCCACTGAAGCATGCTCAAGGTCAGCCCTTCTCATAGAAGACCAAGAGGTCACGTTTGACTTAGAAGGTATTCTGATATGTTTAAAAAATTTAAGTAATTAAATAATTCAGTGAATGAAAGCCATCAGGATTCTAATGCAGTGTTAATGGGGTCTTTCAGCAATTGTGAAGATCAGTTTCCTGAGTGACATAACAGGAGCCATTAGCAAGCTCATCCAAGAGTAATCATCCATCAAAGGTGAGTGCCTGCACATCCATGATGCAGAGGAGCTTGAGCAGGACAAACATTCCTGCTTGCTGCTGCTGCAGTGGGACACCCCTAAATTGCCTCATTTCTTCCTGCAGGTCTGTATTTCCTCCCAGGTCTGTGTTTGCTACCTCTCAGCAGTGGATGAAGCAGGCTGACTCCACCAGTGTGAGTATATGGGAGGTCATCTTCTCCATAGCCAGCACTGCTCCAGGTGACAGGAAACTCAAACTGATGTGAAGCACGGAGTACCTCTCACACAGTTATCGAGAAGAAGACTTACTGGACAGCCTTCATGAAACCTCAACCCTGTTTTGGATTGGAATTTCCTACTGAGCATGCCAGCAGTGCTACTATGGCAAAAGACAAGTAGGAGTAAGGGCTACAGCTGCTCCTCTAACATTGCTAGGTCAGTTTCCAGAATTTCTGCCTCCTACTAACTCCTGCTTCTAAACCAAGGAATAGACCTGAACTGGAGGAGGTTTGGCACTTCATCTGTGATGTGTAGAATCCAGCAATAAATTATTCTGGTATGAAGGTCTAATGCAGTTAATAGAGCATATAAAGCTGTCTACTGTGTTTCATTATATTTAATTTGCTGCAGCAACCTGCAGCCATCCAAGTTGTTTCATTTTCCCTTTTACAACCCTCTGATGCCCTAAGAGATGCTCTCCCAGCTGAGGAGTCCCTGTGTCACCAGCACCTCTGCATCAACAGAGCACTGCAATGCCTTCAGTGCATTCAGCTGCTTCTTACCCTCCAGCATGGCCCCAAGACACATCATCCTGTCATATTTTGTGGTTTATGAGGGATGTGGTTCACTGCTCCAGCAGCCTCCTGTGTTGCCTGTACCCTGTAATAGTGCTTAGCAAGAGAGCAGGGATTTGCTCCTCTCCCCCCAACCAGGGGATGGTGGAACTTCGCTTCTCACAGGGGGTGGGCTGTTACAGGGTCCAGCCTATGCCTTCCAGCTTTTGGTCAGATGAGGTCACATGCCGCAGCACGTGGCATGTGGCTGTGACAAAACATGGATATTGGGATGAAGGTTAGTCACCTGCAAGTATGTCGTGCCATGTGAGGGATCATGTGAAATGATTACTCAAGAAATTGCAGGATCTGTTAGGAAAGAGGGCAGCTAAGACTTTACCATTGCCACAAGGATGCTACAGCTGGAGACAAGGGAGAACAGGCGACTAGCAATCAGTCTCTCTCTAATTCTCCCATCTCATTCCTCAGTGTGTTTGGACGATGCAGGGCTGGAACAAATTCCAGGCAGGTGGCTGTACTTTCAACCTTCTGGGGCAGTCCTCAGCGTGGCAGGGCAGACTATGTTCCCTGAGGTCTGGAGCACATGTGCTGATGGGATGGTACATTTGAGCAAGATCATTGAAAGAACGTGTTTGTTTCTCCCAGTTTCTGCTCAGGTTATTAATACAGTCTCTTTGATAAAAAAAAAAAAACAGTGATTCCCTGCCCAGTTCCATTGATCCTCAGCAGGGACAGAGAACTTTTATGAAAGACAGCCAGCATTCCCATGGGTCTGGAGTGTGAGCAGGGAGAAGTGGGGTTTCCACCAGAAATATCTGGGCACTGCTGCCCAAAATGATACTTTAGCTGTTCCAGTCTCTCCTGCCCTGCATGTAGCCTTTGTGGTCTCAGTCTAGCTTCCCTGCATCTACATGGCACCAAGCAGCACCCACTGCCATCTCTGATGTCCCCGCTTGGCTCCACAATAAGAAGGTGATGGATTACAATACTGCTGAACATGCGCATGCTTTGGTCCAAGGGTGCAAATGAGGGAAATAGGAATGCATAGAGCTAAGGATATTGTAGTAATGTATTGCAAGTCTAGTAATGGTGCCTATCAAAGAGACAAAAAATCTTGCATGAAGTATTTCCAACGAACTTTTTCTGTGTCCCACCCCAGTGATCAGTACAGCGGTGTGAAAAGAATCCTGTAGCACATTTATTTGCATGGTGGCTGCTCTCACCTGGGCTAGGTTAGAAGAATCACATCCCTGCACCAGATAAATGGAAGCTCTGCTCCCCAAGACAAGCCCCATAGCTGCTCAGCTGGAAAGCAGGGATCCTTCTTATGCCTTTCAGTCAACATAAAACATGCTGCTGGACCTCTGGTGACTGTTTTTTCACTTATATTTATTACCACAATTAACATATGAAACACTTTAAAACACTTATTCTGCTTAAGCTGTGATTTGCAGTCATTGTCATGAGAGCATGTCCTGTAGCTAGCCTTAGATGACAGGCATAATTCAAAACTATTTGTTATTCCCTCTACAACCTAACCATGAAAAGGGACAGAGTGAATACAGAAATGTGGAAAGAAAGGATGGCAATTCATTTTAGGAAGTGCAGTAGCAAGTTCCAAGAGGTTAAGAAGGAGTAAGTCTGACTGTAAAGGTAATGAGCTAGCCAGAAAGCAAGAATGAAAATCTGCGAGTGCTGGTTTGCTATGATTTCACTGATGTGTCACCCCACACGACTGAAGTGGGTTGCTCATGCTTTGCCATAGTGCAGTATTCACCAACCATTTTGTTAGGCAGACCATACCTTCTCTGGGCACACCAAGAAACTGGAATTCATCTCATCACCCATCTGCCATCTTAAAATTAAGAGTCTTGTTTGAAATGCTCATCTGTATGCCTGCAAGCAGTAGAGAGGAATAGGCAGCTCAGGGGGGTGGATCAGCTAATCCTGAAAGGATGGTTAACACAGGAAGAATAAATTGCCCTCCAGAGATATTTCTGTCTTGTCTTTGACTACAGAAGGAGTCTAGGCAGCACTTTCAGACTAGAAGCTTAAAAAAGAGCTTGCTAACAGTTGGTGGGAGGATTCTCACCAAATAGTGATGGTAGGAACTATTCAATAAAACTTGCTCCATCCTGAGTCTTCTGAGTAGCTTTAATATTTAGAACAAAACTATGCATTGCACACTTGATGCTATAGCTCTCTCACTGTCCAAACTTCCTGGATGTACATGATTGTGAAGAGCAGGTAGAACGATGGATGAAGAAAATGTGGCCTTCAGCCCCATCTGTTCCAGGAGCTTTTCGGGTGACTGGAGATGGCACTTCACCTCTCTGCCCCTTAGCGTGTCCACATATAAAAAGGAACATTGATACTGGTTTACATTCAGTCAGGAACCTCAGAGCAGTTATTCACCTCAGTGGTGCTGTGTTGAGAAGTGCTTCTGCTCATTAAGAGGCGCCAAAAGACATTTTTCTCTACCCATTCCCAAAACTGCATATACAACTTAGTGGTGGTTTGGACATCCTGAGAAATTACATTACAGTGCTGGACCCTGCAAGACCCATCAGTTACCCTGGCCTGAAGATGTTTATGCCTAGACTCATAGACATACATGTCAGGAAGCGCACCTAGCCCAAGCCATCTTAAGCCTTCTCTTTGAAGACACCAAATGGAGACCATCAGTTGTAAAGGTGGCAGAGGCAGGTAAACAGGTATAAGGGAAAAATCACCTTTTGGCTACCAGGCTCTGTATTTCCTGCAGAAGTTTCTCTTACTTTCCACTACTGTCTGATTATTAATTTGGGAAATAAACTCGCACATACATCCTGGGGTTCTAGTTCTTCTGTCCCTGCAGTTTAAAATGTCATCAAAAAGGATTTCTGCTTGGGGACAAATACTTCTATTTATTTCCTAAGCCATTCCTTTGTATCTATTCTGTTTTGGTGATTTCTGAATTCTTCATCATGAGTGGCACCATGTCAGCCTAGAAATAAACTCATGTAGTGGTGACACAGAACCGCAGCAGTTCCTTTTCTCACCCCAAGTTCTGGATGTTGTGTTGCTACAATGTCCTAGAGACTCCACTATGTGGAGAAAGAGTATTTACTTTGCCCAAGTTTTGACAGGGAAAAAAAAAACAAACACTTAGTAGGTAGCTCTTCAGGACCATCCCATTGAGAAATTAACTCTGTCTAGTTAATGTCACTCAGGTCGGTATGTGCTTGCTTTGAAGGCAGAGAAGGGGTGTTGCCTAATGAGCAACGTCCACATTTAATGGAGCAGGAGGGGTGTCAGACCTGGTAGCCCATCCAGAAAGGATTAGTATTGTTACCTGGGTGGATGCTGCCCATAATCTCTTACTGCATACAATGCTGGGATGGGTATCAGCTGCAAATCTGATGGGATCCAGAAAGGGAGAGCAAGTTTTCCCACATGGAACAAGGAAGCCTCAAATGCCACATAAGCATTGAGAGCTTGCGAACAGTCCTTGCTGGCATGAACAGGGCTTATGAAATATCAGTTCCTTTCATTTTGTCATCTGAGGGGCAGGTGAGTCAGCACACCTGTGGTGTATAATTAGAAATCAAATCCTCAAATTGTTGAGGATCTTCAGGTCCTCAAACTTTCAGTAAGTTTTATGTATAGAATTTCAGGGTAATCGTGTATGTACAAAACGTATTTACGCACATTTAGTCCTTGTATGAGTTAGAAAATATATGCTGTTTGAATTTTATGGAAATGATAAATTTTAAAACTTTGCTGTATTCACCTCTGATCTCATGGTAATTTCTGCCCAAGCCTGTATCTACCCAAGCTTGATGTAGATGTCTGGAAGAGCAAGAGACAGACACTCTCTGTCTTCCACCCTCTCATCATCTTCTTTAATTTCTGAGGCAGGGTAAATTAAGGTTTTGTTTGTGCTGATGATTAAAGTACTCTGATTTATTCCAGAAATTAATATTGTTCTTAATGAGAAAAATATATTTCAAATACACACAATGGGTGTGAAATACAACATGACTTTAAAATCAGTCTTCTATCACAGAGACAGACACTTGGAGGGAGTGGGGAGTAGGGTGGGTACTGTTTGATGATGGTGGTGTTTAGTGACCCTTTCTTTGTTAGCACAATATTAATACCTTTTATTTGTTGTGAGTATTAGCAGCAAAACACAGCCAAGGGCAGGACAAATGTTCACATAAGCATTTTTCTTGTGGACCATAGTCTTCTGTATTGAGTACAACCAATCTACTACAAAAAGGGAAAACAGAAATATGGTATAAACAGTATATAGCTGAAAAACATTACTTCCAATAGCATTCTGATGAGAATTAGAGCCAAATACTGGCCTTTCTCCTACATCCATGCCAACTCCTGTTGTATTAATATACATTACTTCCAGCAGAGTTTGATTCATCATGTTTTATTACACCAGTTAGAAGACAGCTCAGTCTTTCTGGTGGAAGAACTTCTGTAATTACTCCATATTTATGTTGTATTTGTAAGTTAATTATATTGTGCTTATGGGTTTTGACAGCTAATTACCACTAATTCATATAATGACATGTCTGAAATGCTTGATATTAAATTATTTTCATAATGATATATTTTGCTTATCTTGTATTTACCTCGTAATTGCTCTAGACACGTAGTTACAGTGTCAGTTATGGGAGCTTAGGTGCAACTAAAAGTCTCCAAAAGCAGAGATATGGTTTAGTTATCCCAGCCAATGGACAAAATTAAACATTTTAGCTTAGGTTGTGTGTATAGTAAGGGTTTCAAGAAAAAGTATGTCTTCATATGAAAGCTACAGCTAGAATTAGTTATTGCTGAGGCCCTGAAGGATGCAACTGCAGTATCACAATGGTGTCTGGATTACACGGATAGCCAAAATTTGTCTGCATGTACTGTCAGCTCAATGAGTATTTGGCATTGATCTGTTCGTTCCCATGACTTCCAATACTGACAGCAAAGTTCCAGAAATAAAAGCAGTATTTCTCTTTTTCATGTGATTTTGCAGTAGCTATTGACCAAGTTTAGCTTGAGATTTTTGTTCAAGACAGGGCCCGATACCCAAGCCCCACAAGCATCTGCACGAACTCACACTACCATAAATGTACTGCAGAATCCTTGGACCTTCTTCCCTTGTGGCGAATTCAGGGTGCATTAGGATACTGTGAAGGTCAGAGTTTAGCCAGTCTAATACCTGAATGTCTCTTCATAAGTGGGATTTTCATGAAAGACTCGTGTAAGAAATGTTTTCTCGTTCTAAACAGGAGTCTGTCCTTGACCTTTAGCGTGTTGTACACCATGTGGGCTGTCAATAATTCATTTCTCCTGCACTTGCAGCAGGCACAGTGGCCAGATGGAAATCCCACGCTTGCAGTCCCCAGCAGCAGTCTCATGTCACCAGCCCAGTGCTTTTCACCAAAATGAGACATTTTTCAACATGAGTAAGGACCCACAGCACCTTCCTCTACAATGAAACAATTTGTTCAGTCATATGAAATCTTCCTTTCAAAGCAAGTCTGGAGTCATTGTGTGAGTCATCTGTTTTATTTTATCAGCAAAAAATCAGGCATATATTCACTAATGCTTAATCTGAAATCTTTTACCCTGAGTGGAAATATTTCCATTGATTTCAAAGGATCTCAGATCAAGCTTCAAGGACTACTGAAGTCTTATTCTGTCAGATTTCTTCATCTGGGGCCTTCATGAATTGCAGAGCAGTCATGTAAGAACCAAGTCATGTGGAGATTAAATAAACCCCATTGACATCCATCTCCTGACAGAATAGCAGCAAGAAACAAATATTGACTTGGAAACCAATGCATGTACAGTGATATTTAGTTTGTATAAAGTGATAGTCTCCATATAAATACAAATAGCACCATTTCCCAGGAGCAAAATCAGTGATATTCATCAGTAAATATCTGTGTGTCTTTGACATGTCTCTAAGCAGCAAGATGAGAAATTGAGATGGAAAATGCATTTGCAGGTGAGAATTCAGTGGAGATTTTTCTCAGTTTTTCTCAACACATTTGGGAGACCTTGAAAAGTAGATGATGCCTTTTCTAGTTAGTGGTTTAAATGCATAACAACAAAACCATAACAGACCACAATGTAATAAGTTCTTGCCAATAGTTTTCTGACCCTGGCACTCATGCTGTGTTACATTGCAGGGCTCCAAGCCTGAAAACACTCCTCAGAAAGAAAACCTAAAGTAGCTAATTTAGGAGTTCTGTACTCCTATTCAGAAAGGATTTATGCACCTGGGAGCTAATGTTCCACTGTCTTTCTGTGAGAATTAGAGATTTTATGAACCAGGGTTTCTTTTTAGAGGCAGCTAAGTGATCTAAGCATCTTTAATAATGTAGCACCTGTGTAATGAGTTTTTTTCCTCTGCATGAGGAACAACAGCACTGGGCATCAATATGAGTGCACAGGCTTAGACTCTTTCGGTAGGCAAGAGAAGATTGAGAGTCTGACTGATGACAACAAAGGCCTTTAAAACTACAGATAACACAGGAAGGGTGTCTGGGCAATAACCATTTACCATAGAGAATGAGTATTCTCTACAAGTTCCACTCTTAGAAACATATTTAGGTTCCCTTTAGGCCATAAAACAATAAAGTAGGATTTCAATCATGTGCCTAGAGATAGGCCCAGTTCATCGGTAGGTTACAGTACTGCTGAATTTCTAGTGCTAACTCAGCAGTCAGGTATCAGGGGCTGCAGGACAAATCAATCTCGTTGTCTTTACACAGTCTCCCATGCACAAACTGCGTTCCCCCCCAGGTGTTAATAAGTGAGGAACTGGTCCATGCCTCCTGCAGGGCCTGTGTGCAGTATGCAAAGGGTTAGGCTTCAACTCAAAGAGTGTAAAGATAAGGATTGCCAACTGGGGAGAAAACCCAACTGTTTCTTCAGCAACTTTTTCTAATTATATTACACGTAGTCCATTTATTCTCCAGGGGAATTTTTAAGATGTTCCACTGAGGTCCTTAGTAGCTGGCAAATGTAGGAGATTTCTTGATAATGAAGGATGAAAAAAAAGCTTCTCCCATGTAGGATTCTTTCTCCAGCAAAACAGTCTTTATTATTTATAACAAATTTACAAGTTCCATGTGATTGCTGTTCCAAAGGACCAAGAGAGGAGTTATGAGAGAGTTTTGTTTCTAGTAACAGAACAAACAAAACATTGTATTAGTTTAAAGAATACTAGCCTTCAAAATAGCTCATATTATTTTAAATTTCCCATTCCTGAAGCTCTGTGGTCAGTTTTTCCATTCTCCACGTAACTCAACCTCGGGGGAAGTCAGGAATTAAAAATAAATAAATTTTAAAAAAGGGTGCACTCTTTTAAAAAAGAGTTTTGAATAACGGATTTTCCTTTCATGATTCCATCAAAAATGGAAACAAAGAGTTCTTACTTAGAGAGATTAAACTGCTCAGTGACCGAAGGGACACTAAAACATTTGTCTTTGGATTTTTTTTTTGAAACAAGAGAATTTTATTCACAAGGTAATAGAGTAAACTCTTCTCCTTCCAAGTCTTCCAGCACCTTGTTGTGTCATTCTCCATTTCCTTCAAATGCCAAGATGCTGACTATGCCATTTCCAGCTAAGAAATGTGTATTTCTTCAATGCTGGTCTTCCAGTCTCATGAGAGGTTGACATCTGTAGTTAGAATTGCCAGATACTTTTTTGGAAGGCAAATGTGGCTATAGTTTATTTTGCTTTGGGAAAATGCTGCTGGGACTTGTTACAGATCGATCTGCATCCTCAGCAAGTTTGCCTATGACACCAAGCTATGTGGTTCCATTGATATGCTGGAGGGAAGGAATGCCATCCAGAGGAACCTTGACACACATATGAGGTGGGCTGATGCCAACCTCATGAAGTTTAACCATGCCAAGTGCAAGGTCCTCCACCTGGGTCTGAGCAATCCC
>JASSUY010025012.1:0-27681 GCA_032466535.1 Forpus xanthops
TCCGTCCGTCCCGCCCGCCCTCGCCCGCTCCCAGCTCCCTCACTGACGCAAATCCCCCCCACCCCGTTTCCGCCCTCCACGGCGGCTCCGCACCCCCTCCGGCCGAGTCGCCGCTCCCCTCCACCCCCAACGGCTCGGCCCCAGCCCCTGCCCCTGTCCCGCTCTAGTCCCGCGGCACAGGAGGAGTGGCGCTGCTCACAGGCGATGGGGCAGCCGCCGGCCTCACATGGTTCCGACCGCCATGAGAGTGGTGCCCCGGGGGCAGGCCCCGCTCCATGCCCGCTGTCCGATCTGGCCGGCGACTCCCCCCGAGCGGGGTTTTCCCTCTGGCAAGCTGATAACGGGGCAGGCAGGGTGCTCTGCCCTCACCCCGGGGTCCTGGGACACATGGCAGCCCACAAACCCTGGGCAAATGGGGCACGGGGTTCACCTTCAAGTGGTGTTGGACTCCTAGCGCCTCTCAGGAGGTTCAGATGAGCTTGCTACCATACCTTGACATGGTCAGCGTTCCCTTGTGTGGCCCCATGGCACTTCCCAACCCTTCGGCTTGAGAGGGCTGCTGGTGGCCATCTCTGCAAGCCTTGTGCAGTAAGGCCGTTATTCATACAGAGAACATTCACAGGGCAGAGAGAGCAATGGACATTCAGATTCACCTGGGTGTTCAAATCTAACCCGTGCACCTTAATTGAGTGATCTGCCCATGTGAGCCTGTCTACAGTCGGTCCCACCGTGGTCTGGACCACAGGGAGGTCCCTCGGTCCTCCTCAGCTCCTGCTCTTTTGAAGATGGTGCTTTGGAGTCAGGCAAAGGGGGAATGGCTTTAAGTTGACAGAGGGTAGGTTTAGATATTAGGAAAAAAATCTGCACCGTGAGGACTTTGAGACACTGGCACAGGTTGCCCAGAGAAGCTGTGGCTGCCCCATCCCTTTCAGTGTTCAAGGCCAGGTTGGACAGGACTTTGAGTAACCTGTTCTAGTGGAAGGTGGCAGGGGGTTGAAACTGGATGATCCTTAAGGTCCCTTCCAACCCAAACCATTCTCTGATTCTGTGATTCAAAACCGAACAAAGCATCAAGGCCAGGCTATATCAGGCTCTCCTACCAGAGTGAAGGGAAGGGAAAGGAGAGAGTGGTGCTTGGGTGGAGAAGAGGTGGGGTGGGAGATGTGGGAGCAGTGCCTGCTGCTGCTGAGTCTGACCACTCCCAGCCCTGCCCAAGCACTCCCAGGTCTCCCATGGCCCCAGGGCCATTCAGACTGTACATGTCCCACAGGCAGGCAAAACAGGCAGCAGTGCAGGGCCCTTTCCTCTGCTGTCAGCAGCAACCTGCCTGAGCTGAACATGGACATCATCGGCTGCCCAGACCTGATGAAGTGGGCAGGTTTCATTGCCAGGCTTACAACTGGTCTCACCCAATGGCCTTGCTCAGGCTCCAGGTCTAACAGGGAATTCAGGTTGAAATGCTGCCATCAAAATCATGCTTTCAGACTGCTTTTTGGTAATTGTTTCACTGGAAACACACACGAAAGCTTTCTGCCTCCAAGAGAAATGTGTCCCATTACATATGTGTAGGAACACTTTGCTGCGGATAAGTAGCAAAGGGAAAATGTAAGATTGTCACTCCAAACTGTCCAGTTTCAGCTGGAAAAATGGCACCCTCCTAACCCTCTGCAGCTGCTTTGGAGAGGTTAGCACCTCACTGTCTAGGAAATTATGCTTCAGGCAAAGATTAAACAATTGCTGTGCCGCTGTTTACATCTGCAAGAGAATGCCAGGCATCATTAGTGATGCTGGCAGGAATGATTTGGAGTTTCTCCAACCTGAAGAAAGCAAGTCTACACTTCAATCCCTAAAAAGCAACAAAGAAGGCTCGCTCTTCCTTTTCTCCTCCTCATCCAGTGAAGGAACTCACAAAGCTGGTCCTTTTCCAAAAGTGATGAGCTATATGGAAGAGCCGAATGTTGTCCCACAAAGGGAAAGTCATTACATAATGAAAGACTGAGGTCATGCCCGGCTTGAAGAATGACTGCATAGTACAAAAATTAATAGGCAAATTTAAACAAAATGAGCATGAAACAACTCTCCATACGCAAAACATTGACCTGATATTGTGGTAAAGGGAGATAAAGCAGATGTTACCTGATTTGCCATGAGAGCACCCTTCTCACCTGTGAACCATAGACTCGATTGTGTGTTCAAACATAACATGTGGCTCTACTGAAAGGAGAGTGGTTACAGCCTTTGCTGTATTATATGGCAGATAATGAGTCAGGAGTTGCCTGGAACTTCAAGACTCTGTGAATGTTTGTTCACTCAAGAGCTGTGTTCTCAACATCTCTTTTGATGTCTGACATATAGGAGTTGTGCCTTTACTGTCAGGATCAACTAATTTGTAAATATTATGAAAAAAGACTTTGGAAGTATTCGCTGCCATTTATTTAAAAGGGTGTGTGGGGCTTCTTCCACTGCAAAGCACGGTGTATTGTTGAGTTTGTTTTAATTAGAATCAACCATAACAATGAAAAACAAAATCCTCCAGGGCCATTCGCTTCTCCTTGCTGAAACCAGAGCTCTGTGGGAACTGTGGGAATGCATGCAGTGCTGCAGGGACTGAAGTTTTATGTGTAGCTGTGTGGTGGCTCAGTAAAGAGTAACAGCAGAGGATGACTTGTGCTGTGAAGTATTGAGCTGAATAGAAACAAATTAATTTGAGCAGATGCATAGGGCTGATCTCAGCTCCTCTGATATTCACACTGGGCTTATGATATCAGCTGATTCAACAACAACCAGTACAGAAACAGGGCTGTGCTGAGAGAATCTTCAGCTCAGGTGCACGTAACATACGGTCCAAGCTCTGCTCATGGCTGCATTTTTTCTATGGGTGTAACGGGTTTTATTTCAGAATGAAGTATGAAGGTAATTGTGCTCTCAAGGAGACAGCAATGCTCACACTTTCCTTTTCTGTGCTATACCCTCTCATCTCTAAAATACACAGAAATCCCAGGACAGATGATGCTTACAGTGCATGGAAAGCATGTCTCCACCCCTTCCTCCAAATGGAGCATGTAGTCTCCCCCACTGATGAGGGCTTCAGTGACTGGCTAGGTCAGTTCACACATCCTTGGGAAACAGAGATCACAGATGTGAGTCCATAAATCCTTTTAAATTGTTATAAAGTTTTGTTTCTTCACTAAGCAGTCTGGCTGTATTTTCAGCACCAAGATCAACCGCACTTTCATACTTCATTACAGGATAATGATGGGGAAACAACTAGGGCCACATGCAAGGGTCATCCACAGAAAGTTGCACAGAATAGGCAGGCAGAATAAAAAGAAATGGCACTATCAGAGTATTTACTGCAGAGCTGCAAAAGAGAAAAATATGTCTTTAATGGTGTGATGCCTGGAAAGGAAATGGCATTCTCCCTGCAGTTTACCCCTGTTATGCAGCAGCTCAGATTTCAGCAGTAAATTGCTTTTTGAATTCTGGGTTCCTTTCCTTCAAGTTCACTTACTCAAAAAATTGCCAAAACAACCTGAGATGAGTGCTTTTAAAAAGGTTTTTGTACTCTCTTGACACTTCTCTGTAATAAAAAATGCTCTCTTCTCTAGAAATATTGTCTGTGGCACAGAAGGTCTTTCAGGTGCTTCTAACCCAGACGTTTGATGTGAGAAACCAGCCTCCAGCCAGTGCATAGTCTGGCTTACATTTGGCACTGTATTAACTCTGTCCATGGGTCAAAACAGGTCACAGTGTCCCTCTGGAAAGATGAAACTGGTAACAAAGAAAAGTTTGAAAGGAAGCTATAGGAAACTCCAAGCTAACAGAGGAAGGCTTGAACTGAGGTGTATGACGCATGCTGGTTTGGATACACCAGGAAAAGCGCTCCATGGAGAAAGAGGACTTCAAGCTCCTCTGTTACTGTTTTTCAGAGACATGATATAGCTCTGTCCCACTTATGTGTACATCACTACGTAGTAATCTTTGCATTAATGTTAGTGTTTCTGATTGAAGCCTAGGATTGGCGTCCTCCAACTTCTCCCCTCTCACATCAGATCATGAGCTTTTTTTTTCAATATCTTTTCAAAAATAATTCCCTGCTGCAAAATCCAGGTTTCAATTCTGATTTTTTATTTTATGTGTAAGCACCTCACTGGAGGCAGCCGGACACATATCATGCTGGGAATGTTTAATGAAAATGAATGACCAGATTATAAGTAAGTAATAAATGTTAATAAAATTGCTGTTTATGAACATGTTAAAGAAAAAAGAAAAGCTGTAGTGAGGAGTGAGTAAATAAGCAAAGGAGAGAAAGGAGAGCAGAAGATTTTTGGTTTTCTTTTTTCTGGAAAGCCACTTTGGAGGGCCATAACTATAAAGATTCTGTTAATTCCACAAAAAGGAGAATCCACACTATTCACACACTAGCAGTGATGGAGTACTCAGAGTCCATGTGTTTCTTACCAGTGCTCAGGCCACATATTCACCTAGCTGAAGTATCATATTTGCTTATCTAGATGCTGATGCTGTGGTGCTATAGAAGCTCTGTGGAACAAGCTCAGGGATATTTCAGTGCATGGGTGAGCAACCTGGCAACTCCAGCTTTTCTTTATTGGTGTTATTTCCCTTTTGAAGGAAAATGTTTGTGCTGAGTTTACTTACTTAAACAAAAAAAACAAATCAGTGTATTACAAACAGCCCAAATATTGCTCAGTTGTGGCATGCATGAGGTGTTTTTATATTGAAATTGATGCTCTTTATTGTCATAGCCATGGTTTTGGATACAGAACAAAATAAACAAAGGCTGGTCCCTGGAAACACTTATCTGAGTGCACTGTTACAATCTGCTCAAGGCTTCAAGGCAGGACAGAGGAGATCAATGTATATTGTTCCCCATCAGAAGGAATGATCTTCCTGAGTGTTGGAGCATCATAAACCTTAAGTGTGCCACACTTGTGGAATGTCCTATTTACTTTGTGCTATATGGTCATGACAACTAAAGAAATAGCGGTTAAGGTTTATACTGCTTCCATAGGAAAGATAAACACTCTCCCATGTTACTGACTATATAATGTGGCAGGACTGGATGACATACTGTTACACACAGTTACCATGGACTTCTGAGCACAGCAAGCGTACAGCCTGTGCAGAAAGAAGACATCAGAGTTTAGGATGATAATCAGAACAAAATATTTTAGTGCTTTGCAGAATCTTCCAGTGAAGAGCCTGAGGCTGACTGACACATGAGCAAAGGTGGAAGAAGTTGGAATACTGGAAAGAAGATCAGACAACATTGCATTTCTTGGCAGATGGGTTGAAGGTGGAAGGGTGGAGGAGGTATGGGGAAGAGGTTTTGTCTGTGTCTGCTTGTCTTTGATTTGGTGGAATTGTCAAGTGACTTCAGCAGAGAAGATGCATAATGCTTTTGCTCTTTCCACAGCTAGTGCTGCTCTAACCTGCACATACAGTAGTAGCACAAAGTTGGTTCAAACAAAGCTGCATCTTCTACCTGTGCAAGGACCCTTCAAAAAGCCTGAAGGCAGTTGTTGAAACATACTTAAAAGACTGAGTCTGAAACTGTATACATCGTTTACCCTTGCTGTAAAAAGTTTCTAGTTTCTTTCATGCCTGTTTCAAAATTGAATTGTCATATTGGTTTTGATGCAATATATCAGGATAAAGAATAAACCGAGGACATCAATTATTGTGTGGTCTTTCCCTTCAATACATGGCAGCTTCCAGATTTCCACGGCATGTGCTTCTAAATGTGCCTATTTCTGATTGAATGTGTCAGATTTCAGCTTCCAGATTTTTTAGAGATGAGCTGGAAAGGAGTGGCACATGACTTTACAGTGTTTGGGACAAAGCTGTCAACAGATTTTCAGTTACACTGTTCCTGATAAAAAAATTACATGATTCTGGAGCTTGAATCCTTTTTTCATCACTTTATCCAGTCTCTTACTAAAGCTCCTGGTATTTGAGCAGGAGAGTTACCCGAGTTTTACCACAACAGGTCCAGACACTATAATCTCAGTTTAGGCATAATAGGTGATGGGTTATTTCAAATAACTGATTAAAAATACAGCAAGTCCACTTAAAAGAAGCAGCTCTTCCTGAAAACAGGAGGTGGAAATTCTTGGTGTTGTTAAGACCTAATACTGTATTTGAAACATCATTCTTGCTTCCTTGGAAAAAAATAACTCCTGGCCTAATCATTTCCTAATCAAAAATGGAAGCCTTCTGTACCTTTCTGCTGATTTGCACCTATTTTGTGTTCAGAACCAAAGTTAAATTTAACTTCTGCTTACCTTGCACACCATAAAGATTCTTATAAGGTTCTTAAAGAAATTTTGTGTTTCAAAGTGAGCTGATCAAACACAGAATGGCCAAGAATATTTTAAATAAGACCCCACGAAGTGAAGAACATGGCTGTGAGTACTTCATGCCCTTCTGCAGTCACATCATGCTTTTAGAAGAGGATTTACATAGGCTTCTTCATTTTTCTGATTCATCCATTGGGACACTGAGCAGATTTCTCTAGTTTCTGATGTGTTTTTCCCTAGTAGAAGGTACTGCTCATTATTTGCCTGTAAATTCTCATTAAGACTACTTAAGCAGCTTGAAAGTGCACAAACACAAATAAAAGACAAGACCAGAACCAAATTCTCTTTTTTCATCTGCTTTTTCCAATTTTATATTTTCACTAGAAGATGATATCCTTAATCTCAAACACTACAACTCACAATGTATGGCTGCAGCTGCTGGAGAACAAATTGAAATGACAGCTCTAGGCCTGCAACTAGTGAGATTGCTCATGAGATATACAATCCTATGGGGAGCGAAGAGTCCCTTCTAACAGATCACTCTTTTCACCCTTCCCCAAGGCAATTTTTCTCCCCCTACTCAGTCCCAAAGGTGCTTTTGTGTGGAAGGACATTGGCAACCTCCTGCAAATACAGGATGAGGAGCTTTCATGTGCCCAGACCTAACAGAGGAGCAGGGTTTCCTATATAAGGCTATCACAATCTAATCCTAGTAAGGCTATCACAATCTAATTCATAAAATGAACACGTAGCTTCTACTCAAAAGAGTTCATAGTCAACTCAGGCAACAAACGATATACTGCCAGTTTCTCAGCACACCTGTAAACTCCACTATTGTATTGTGGCAAATCATATCTTTTTTTGTGTCATAATGTGAAATGCAGAGGAAACTGTCATTTTTATTGCATTTCCTAGGGTTGCAAATAAATAAACTGGTTATGACAGTGCTCTGGTTTGATCAGTTAGGCAATCTAAACGAGCCAAGGCCCACATCCTCTAAGTAGGTAAGTACTTCACTAGCACATATTTTGATGGAGTTAACAGTCCATCTCAACTAGAGATTAAGCACACAAGATTTGTTTCAATCAGACCTCTGCTGTATAATATCTGTGTGCACTGTGTGCCTCATTCTGCCGCCCTCTCTCAAAAATCTCAGGCAAAAATCAATAGTTTAATTAAACAAAACCAAATATTCTGTTTTTTGTGACATACTGTGTTAAAGGAATTCCATGTCTTGGACATTCCATGGAGAATGGGGAAGTACAGAAGTGTTTTCCACGGACCATGGCCTTATTGATGGTTTCTTTTCAGTACTGGGAGAGATGAATAGGTAGGTTTCAATAAATGCCTCCTAATGAGCAATAGCCATGAAGTTAATTGCAATTAGTAGACTGAGAAGAATATTTAAGTATATATTTAAACTCACTGCTGACATTTCCATTCTACACTTTTATATCCCTTAGTTATGTATTTATAAATATTAATGAATATTTAGATTTTAGATAGTCTCAGAGATTTCAGCATCTATGAGATATATGAGTCTAGCTCAGCCTTGAATTTCTTTTTTCCCACCTGAGAGCAAAACCTCCTGGTGACACCATTTCCTCCGATTCTTTCAGGCACATCCTAGAGACCAGCATCCTTCCTGCTTCAGGCTGTACGGTTGAGTGTTCTTGATCAGCCATGGACTTGTATCCTTTTTAATTTGTCTTTTATGGCTTAAAGGAAACATCCATTGCCAGAAGAGGGTGTGTCTTTATGGCATTTTGGAAGAGCGATGGCTACAGGGATGATGTCTGAGGGAGAAGTAGTTAATGATAAACGTTGCTGGTGTGTTTCCTGTGTGGTAGACTGAAAGACAGTGGGTCGAATGACTGTAATACTTTCACTGAACAGCAAGACTGTATGTAGTAGTGGTAAAATGAACTCATCGTTTCAGCATTTACTGAAGAGAACATATGAAAAATTTCTGTACAGCAGCATGTGCTCAAGAATGAACTCAGTCATGGACTCAGTTCAGGGCATCTGGCATTATTTATAGCATTTGCTTTTGCTTTTATGAGCACTGAATTTCAGGATTGTAGAGTGTTATTTAAAATACTTTTTTATGACAGTCGAGATTGAACCCGAACTTTAGGATGAACTCTGTCAGGCACTGTTAATAGTCTCTGTGCCTGTCGGTGTTAGGATTTTCTTTTTATTCCCATTTACAGAACAACATGGTGGGGTCATTATTGCTCCAAAATAAGAAATTATTAAGGAAGGGATCCTGTTGTTTTACAGGTACCTGCAAGTGATGCTAGAGAATATGAACAAAACCAGAGCTCTGTTGTCTTCAGTGTTACACAGCTGCAAGTTTTGTGCCAAGGCCTGGTTTCTACAAAGAGTTTTGCCACTTCAGTTATACTAACAGTGTTAAAGCCAGGAAAAGATCTGTAGATAGAGATGTGGTTATTGCACATAAACTGATATAGCCTGTTTCAGTTTGGGAAGTGGTTGAACACTGTGCCAGATGAAATTCCTGGTAATCTAGTAATAGTAGCACCCACGCTAAGTGCTGTAGGCCAGCTGAGGCTGGGATGAAGGGGGAGGCAGTGGGAAGAAAGCATAGGGGGATGTGTAGGGAGTTTTGGTCTTTTCTACATTGTATAGCTCTTTCTGAAAGAAATGAAAAGCTGACATTCATCCAGATTCTTTAGAAATAAACTAGCTATTGTTTCTCTCCTTCCAAATTTAACTGGAGAGAAACAGGACCATCACTGATATGAGGTGCTGCCTTACTTCCCGTCAGTCTCCACATTCAGTCTGAACAGTTTTCCAACGTTGCTGACAATAGGTTACCACTTGAAGGCAAATATTCAATTAATAAATCCCACAAGCTCATTCCTACTCTTTCCCTGAAGTTTGTCATTAATAGTGAAACACTATCACAGAAACTGTAGCTGTAGATATATTTTTAAACTACAGTAGGGGAAAAATAAATGGTCTGAAGCACATTAGGATGCTTCCTAATTGGATGTTAAGGAAGTCACTGCAAATGATTACACTGCGATTTCACTGCAAATAGAATACTGTGGAAGATTAGTACAAATTCTGGGGACAGTTCACTTTCACAGAAAATTACATCTGTATCCAGAGCAGACACAGTAAGCCAAATGTCTAGAAACATCAGCTGTGTATAATTGAAGAGGTTTAGACTAGTTTTAGACATCTCACAAAAGCCACTTCACTGACTGTTCTGAGACAGCCAAAACTTATTGCCTCATGCATGAGTTGTTCTTCTTGCCCTGAAAAAGTGGGAATACCCCCAAGATCCTTATTCCTAGAGAGGTCTGATCAGTTCAATGGACTTCATGAGTTACAACAGTGAAATCCTGACAGTGGAGGAATGTCTTATTACTGTCAGTTCATGGCATGTATTTTGTTACATCAGTCTTCTTTCTAAAAAATGAGACAGCGGAAATAATCTCTGCAACTATTGTGCTTCATTTGTCTTTACATTTATTTTTTCTTTTTATAGCGTTGCAGCATCTCATCCATTTTGCTTTTCCATTCAAGCTCCAGTTCCTGGAATTCCAGTGTGATTTGAGCACTTCAGATTGTATTGCAAGAAAAAGTTAGTTCTGGCATTCCTTCATGGACAGTAATTTGAAAACCTGACTCAAACCCATCCTACAGACTCAGAAACAGAAAGGCAAGCACAAAGAATTGTATACTTTTAAAATCTCCTGACTTTTAAGCCAGCCTCCTGATATTTTTTATTGCTAGAACTTTGCAGTAACTTGCTGTCTTTATCCAACTGCTTCTGGCTTTCAGCAGTCCTCTTGAGTTGCTCTTCTGGAGTTGGCAATGCAGATTGTTTTAAAACACCATTTGCTATGACATATTAAAAGGCAACAAATCCTTAAATTAGCTTCTCTATCCAATTATGAAATCAGAGTAGTTCACTCTTCTATCTACTTACTGTAACTTAGAGTAGAAGATACTTTTCCTTCTTTTACCTCAATTCAGTCTGTGGTAAATGGGTGTTTGTATTTCAGCTGCCCCTTAAATCTACAGACAGCTCTTAACGCTCGACTCTCTTCTTGGTGACTTGCAAAACTCTTATGAAATGATTAAGTGTTGAGGCTTTCTAATTGCTTCCAGGCTTTAGTGTTTCAAAGCATGAGGATCTCAGCTTAAAATTCAAGATCCTTTGCATGGATAAACTCTTTTGGTTTTAGCAAGTTAACAAAAAAATAAAAAAGACAAAAGTCCACAGCCAAACATTGCAACATGGGTTGGACGCACATACAGGGGTGGAAACAAACCAATCCTTTTCTACAGACTATCTCTAGGGTCTGATCCTGTTTTGCAATTGGCAAAAAATAGTTATAAAAGATACTGGACTGACAACACAACCTCTCTGCTGTTAAGGACAACTTTGGTATGGGCCTTTTGAAGGCAAGGGACCTCTGCATGAAGCATGCACGATCTGTGGAAGTGAGCAAAAGCAGTTAGTACAAAGCTGCTCAGTGCATGTGCAGTTAGTGTTATAGCTGAGACTGTTGGTAATGCACAATATGTCTGTTTGTGGTTCTCAGACCACTAGCAGACTGGTCTGTGGAGTATTGAGAAAAGTGGGCAGTTGCTGTGAGACCAGGCAAAACACCACAAAAAAACGTTTTCATTTGTTTTTCCTACTGGAAAATGCATTTGATTATACAATACAGGGAATCAATTTGTATGGAGTATGTCTTGGCTGGTACAGCCTGGGAGCTATTTCAAATGGGAAGATTCTGCCCCACTGTGTCTGTGCTTTAAGGTATTAGCATCTGATGTGGCTGCATGGACCTGCTGCTGCTGAAAATACAGTTTTTTGGAACATTCAGAATTGTACATGTGTAAGTGAGCAACGACTTCTACCTCTGGTCAACACATTTATCTAGTGTAGCAGAGGACTGGACTGTTGAAAAAGAAAAGACCCATCCAAAGCTGCTCTCCTGTCATTATTAGAATGTTGGTTATTTTTCTGATATTTTAAACAAATTAAAATGGGAAAAGCATTTGGTTTTAAAACCTTGAGTGCAGGTTACTAAATGACAGATCATCCAAAACAGCCACATTTTGCAGTTCCAACAGTCAATGATAAGCAGATCAAGTATACTCGTATCATCATCACGTACACAAAGGGGTACTGAAAGAGAGCCACAGTACCATGTTGTGCAGGTGGAAATCAAATGGCTTGATTTTCAGTTGCACAGAGTAGCCAGCAGCTCCCACTGAAGTCTGCTGCATCACTGCCTATGGGAATGAATCCTATGACATGGTTTAGTGGGAGGTGTCCCTGCCTATGGCAGGGGGGTTGGAACTAGATGATCTTAAGGTCCTTTCCAACCCTAACTATTCTATGATTCTATAATGACATTTAAATTATTTAGAAAACAAGCCAGAGTCAGTGTCTTTATACCTACTTATCCCAATCCTGTAAAAGCATATTGGACTGCACACTATAAGGAAAATTTTGTCTTACGTGTTGCTAAGGTTTTTCTTCTTTTTGTGCTCATCATGTATAATCCTGTCCTCCAAAAATCCTACATGCATTCCATCTTTTTATCTCAGTATCATTTTTCCCAGTCACAGAAGGAACATTACTCTACACTCACCCAAAGAGTAATATAGAGACACCTTTACTTTGACCCAGAAGATGTTTCTTTGGATCTCAGCACAAAAGGGTTTTTACTGCAACAGTAAGCAATTTCAGAATAAAGCAGAAGTTTACAGCTTTATCTGAGAAGCCATGCACTGCATTATAGCACTTCAGAGAAAATACATTAACAGAACAGCAATAGGTATTATTGAGAGGAGGGGGTAGAAGACTGCTGAACCAGTGCTTCCCAGCTGGCATTGGAAGTAGCAAATGGAAAAGCTGGAGTTGAATAAGCTTTGGTGTCTATTATCTAACTTAATAAAGGTAGCCTACTATTAATCATCCTGATTATAGCAGAGTGAGGCTAAGGTCAGCTAAGAAACAGAATGGGCTATGTTAAACACTGTACAAAGTGAGAACTACAGCATGTATTGCATTCTCCAAGAAAAAACAAATGTAGGGTGGATATGAAATATAATGCAGCCAGTTGGTAGCAAATGTCCCTCTAATCTACTTATTTTATTTAATTAAATATAATCTATTGTCTTGTCCAATTTACTTATTTGCAAACTTTGCAATTTAATTTAGAATGAAACAATACAGTGCAATGAAGCGGACGCGAAAAAGGCAGAGGGGAGGTGGTCCGAAGGGCCAAGAGAAAAATGAACCCATAAAACAGCATAAGAGAGTGCTGAGACAAGGAACAAGGCAGCTACAGCAACATGCAAGACTAAAGAACATTTAATAATGAGGAAGGAAGTAAGTGCTAGCTATAAAGAGTTCTTAATGGCAAGTTCACTGCTATCACCCCAATATGCAATAAGTCCAATCACCTGTAATTAGGTTTAATTCTATAATCATGTCGCAAAATCATAAAGCAAGCAACAGAATGATACTCCTATGGCAAAACTTATGAGTCTGAATGATTTTTACACTGCAACTTCAGCCAGCAGGAGAGAGGTGCTTATTTTCTATCAATCTATGGATTGAGAATAAAAAAAAAAAGTTTTTTAGGTATGCTAAGGCTGAATATTTAAATACACTCAGGTATGCCTACAGAGGTACTGTGTTTCCAAACAGGCTCCTCTAAGGTGTCTCACCCAAGGGATATCTGTGTCTGGCTTTACTAAAGGCACCAATAACACTGGAATCCCAGTGATGACTCATAACATTTGTTTTCATTATACACAGCCATGTCTTGATAAGTATGTGACATTTCACAGGCATTCACTCATGTTCCCGAGTACTGAACATACCAACATTCTTACAAAAAAGAAAGCAGGAACAGATAAATAAAATACAATTATACACACGAGTTCCATCACAGAAGTGCACTCACATCAGCTGCCCTTTATAAACGCCACTGGCTGGCTTCTGAAACTGAGATCAGAAAACACCATTTGCTATATGGTCAACAGCAAAATGCTACTGAAGGTAAATGATCCATATTTTGAGATGACTCCCTAAAGAGGACTGTGCAATCCAGCTCCTATGCATAAAATATATTATCTCATATGCTATGATTATACATAAAATTATATAAGATGTACAATGTTCTTGTGATATATATTATAATATATAATTTATAGCAATATATATTGCTACAGTATATATTATGAAATTCCTTTTAAGTGGACCACAATTTCTATGCAGCAGAGTAGACACTCCTTTGAGAAATGATGGTAGTCAACTTTATCTAAGCAAACTATTAAGTTAGCAGGCTGAGCTTATTCCAAAACACTCACTCTATATATTCCTAGGGATCAGTACTTTGGATTTTCTAATAATGGACTTCCTGGTCATTTCTACATTGCATTACAAGTTTTGAATGTGGATTTTCTTGAACTATGGAACTGCCACTTCCTTTCATAAACATTAAGGTATAAAGGATGGCAGTCTATATTAGGCTAAAGTACATACAGAGAAAAGTTCCCTGGAATTCTCATATGTGCTATTTCCAGTAGTTTTGTCTTGAAGAGTGGGGACTAACCTCTATTAAGATGCACATGATACACATGAACATCCAGAAGACAGGTAAAGTTGCTACACAGAAGCATCTTCACTTGGATTCCACTTCCAGAGGCAGGTCTGGCCAGGAAGATGCATGCACCTAAATTCCTCAGCCCAGGAGAGTGTAAAATGCTTGAGAGACCCAGAGAGAAGGCAAGCTTCAAAGCCTACAATATACAATTAGTACAAGCATTTTGTGATGTCTACCTCTGCATCATAACAGGCACCGTGGCTTGTCTGTTTTTCAGTCAAGATACAACAATCATCACCAAGACTTCACTGAAAATACAGGAGACTACAGAAACTTCTTGATGTGGGAAGTTAAGATTTCAGTGCTTAAATATTTATACTTAACTACATAATTTCTTATTAAATAATAAACCAGTTACCTACTGTTTTATCTATGCATGTTTATCAGCCCTAGGAGGTCATTCCATCAGACCCTCTCTTCCAACGAAAGATGACTATATTACCACTGGGAGATTTTCTTCACGTGGATGGAAAAGAAACTGTCCTTTCCAGGCTCACTTTTCACAACAGGGAGGAAAGAATAATGCAGTAAACCTCACAGAATTTTTGAAAGTGAGGAGAGAATCCTTACAGAGTTCTTTAACAACTCCAGAGGAGTCCAAGTGCAGCTAAATGTGTTTTCTCTTGATTACCTTAGAAAGCACACACAATGCAAAAAGCATCAACATTGAAAATGATGCCCAAATGGTTTTTGGTTAGCTGTAGTTCAGGTAGAAAGAATTCCCCAAGCAGTATTATCTAATTTTGTAGGGTTTGTAGGCTGTAGGGCAAAACTAGCCTTTTCAAGAGGAATGTTGATGGAGTATTTCATCAAAGCAGTCATTTTGAGCCACTCCATTATTCCATTTCAGAGAAAATTATTTTCCATCTATAGAAGCACATACAGAGGAATTTTGTTCGCCAGACATTTCCATTACTCATGGGATGAGAGAAACAGAGGTCTCTCCTGCTAATGTGGCATACCAAATTTTACCTACAAGTTTAAGTTGCAGTCACATGAAACCCAAAGAACTTAACGCTCCAGTACGAGGTTAGCTATTTTTTCACTCTAGTTGAAATGCTGTTCCTTGCCCAACAAGTATGCAGTCACAAACATTGCCATATTGAAAAAGCACTGTGTTGTCTGCTTTCACCAAATTTTCTGAGGAACGCACACTGAAATTTCCACAAAGCTCCACTCCATTTTCTCTGTCATCTTCTGCAGTAGACATAAATGGATCTGTCTGAACAGACATAATTACAGTGAGTGAAAAAAATGGCAAATCTGACATTGGTCTGGAGGTTATGAAAAACTTGATGAAATTAAAGCAGTTGGAGGAAAACCTCGATCCCTCTTGAATGACTGTAAAGGATCACAACACTATTAGAAACATTAGCTGAAGACATAGCCATTGTATCCCTCAAAAAGCCAAATTCCTAAGCCAAATAGATTGTGATGCTTTAAATCTTTTCTTCTACAGTACGCTTCCTTTATTTGGACCATTAAGCAGCATACATCTCAGGGCTATCCTGAGTAAGCCTTTCCAGGGTGACAGAACAGAATTACATATTTCTCAATACCTTGTATCCACCATCTAGTGAAGATAACAGGCAGGCAGGGAGAATCTGTTATAACTGATCCTCCAAAGTTGTTTAAATCACTGTTTATTTTATTGTGAAAGATCGCTGTAATTTCAAAAATGACCCAACTACCCACTGCCCCATTACTCCCCATCACCAAGTACTGCAATTAGTGGTTAAATGTTGTATTTTCAGGGAATACTTACTATCACTCAAGTGCCAAAATGAGAGGAGAAAGAGCTGAATAACCTCTGTAGTGACCAATTCAGTTAATGATGTCGTGTTTTTATCTGGTAATGAATTACACAAAATCTTCTAACTTTATAAATTAGTGCATTATTTGAAATGGCTCAGAAAACCCTTGGAACAAAAGTACTTCAGCCTGAAGAGGTGTCCAAATTATTTGATTTTCCTTTGCCTGTGGCTGTATCTTCTGTATAGCCATGAAAAAAACCCACAAATTCCTATTGTTTCAGTTTTATGTCCAACATGAATTACTAAAGCCTTTATAAAAACAGGGAAAGAGCAATTTTTTAAACTTCAGGGAAAAAAAAAAACCAAGAAATTTGAAGACAGAAATTAAATAAATGCATTTCTATTTGAAACAGACAAGTACACAGATGCAAAATTATTTCTGAAATTTTTGCTCTCTTCAAATATTTTCAGTAAAGAATGCAACAAGTTTAAAACAAGCTAATGCAATCTCTTCCAGCAAAGGCTGTCCTTATGAGCTTACCCTTAGGAATGAAATACTTATGCTACACTCATTTGCTGTCCTCACACTGTCTGAGAAGGTAAAGACTTCCCAAGCTAATTTTGAGAACTCAAAACCTGGCAATGTTTTATTTTTTTCTATTTTTGCCATCATTCTAATGCTTCATTCACTGTGGAATATAAATTAATAGAATTGTTTAGGTTGGAAAAGACCTTCAAATTCATCAAATCCAACCACTGTATTTACACATCTGTCAGAGACTTCCATGCACAAGGGCCAGAACAGCATGAAACAAGTTTTACAAGACTCCAGCCCAGCCAAAGAGTTTTTCTGGAGCATGGAGACTGATGAATGTGGCTCTGGGCCATTTTCCAAGACTGTGGCAGGATATGCCTGCTACTCCTCTTGGCCCTGAAGGAGAGAAGTGAGGGTATGGTTATGGCATACTTCATCGTTGAGGCACTGAACACTGCTGAGACCTGCTAGGAGCTGGAAAGAAGCTGCTCTAGTGTTTGTAAAAGCAGAACTTTGCAGGGATTGTGAAAGGGCAATATGCTATCTGCTCTTCCTGTTCTTGCCACGTCACCTGTTGAGTGACACATGACACCATGACACATGACACCACTGGTGCTCTCAGTCCCATGAACTGTGTCATGTGGTTGACACTTCATTGAAGCCAGGCTTGTTCCACCCTGCTTTTAAACCACCTTCTATGAGGGACATCAGCATTTTGCTGGTGGTTCTGTGGCACCAGGACAGTACAAACTGGGAGGATCTCAAACACAGCATTAAGTCCGATTTAGCAAGAGATTTTCCTCTGTCACTTAGAAACACATGGCACTGAACCCATGTTCGTCTTCACCACTCCAGAAAGCAGAAGCCCAGAAAGGCTACAAACTACTCTGCTAATAAAAAACTGCACAATGCAGCACACTAAGGTGAACTTGGAGTCATAGCAAAGCAGAAACAAACTTTTCCTATTACTGTCACTAAAGATATATTGTTCTTTTGTCTCTCCAGCCAACACAAACACCCGACACTTTTGGAAAGCTAGATCTTAAGTGTTAAGCAAGCAGACTCCTTTATTATTCTTAACTCTAAGAAATGGAGTCCCTGTGAATACAGACTATTGTCTGAACAACTTAATTAGTGTTTCTGACATTAGAATCTATCAGAGCTAACTTACACATGGCTAAAAATAGAGAAGGATAAGGGAAACATTCTAAATCTTCAGAAGCAAATCCAATGATACTTTTCCTAGGCAAACAAAGGCATGAGACATTTAGAGACCTTTTTCAGTGAGTGATTGCATCACCATCCCCAAGGTATTTCAAATTACGTGGAGAAGTTAAGGTATGCCAACAGGCAAGATGGAACAGACCCGTTGAAATCTGAGAAATGCCATTTATCAGTGTGTGATAAAGTGACAGAAGAATACAAAGAAATGCTTCTAAACTATTTACTATAGTATTTTCTTTCCTGTACTGTATAAATCATGATCATATGCCTAATGACACAAAGTATAGGAAACTGTCCTTGTCTTACAAAAAGAAATTGGAATTGAAAACCTGACTCCTGGCAGCTGATGATGCTGTGGTGTATGAATGCTATTAAACCACATTTTACTAAAAGGATTTGAGCTGGTTTCCAATATGATACAATATATCCCTTCTATTGCAAGGTATTAAGGTTTCTAATTACCCATCCCCCCATCACAACATTTTATGCCTGCTAGGCATATTGACACGCTGTAACCATTTTTTTTCAGTTAAAATTTTATCATAACATAGAATGGTTTGGGCTGGAAAGAATCTTAAAGAAGCTAGTGGTATTAACTGTGCCAGTACAATTTTTCTAAATTCTGCTTTTTCCTTTCAGCTACATCACCCGAAGTGAAGCAATAGAGCTCACTGAGACATGCTGCCCCAGCCTTTTGGAGATGTGCTTTGTTTTATATCCTGGATTCTGTCAGATGCAGTTTCTGTGTTCAGTGCTTGGAGGTTTCACTATGATCTGTATTAGGGGCAGGTCTGACCCAAGGTTCAGCCTGCAAAGTGGGCAAATGTGAAAACAAAGAAGTGCTGTAGATCTGCCATCTCTGGGGGAGGGATAAAATGCAGATTTTGGAGGGGATGGGAGCAGTGCCGCCACTCGGCCAGTTGTGCTCCCCATCAAAACACCTGCTTGCTCATTTTCAAGTCTTTGGCAATAAAGATTATGGCATAAAAGGGAGCACTCTTTGCTGAATCTAAACATAAACCCAGTGAATTGTCTGAAATTTGTAGAGTAAATAAATTTATTACCCTATAAGTTGCTCTTTGTTTTGTTCCACAAGGGTGGGAGGAACATTAGAGACGATGACTTGCATGTCCAACTGATTGACCACAGAGACCTGGAAACAAAAGAGTGAAATTCAATTTGCACTCCCATGCATAGCATCCTCCCCATACAAAAAGAATGGAATAATTACTTTCCTGCCACCATAGCCATACCCTGATATACAGATTTCTTATTTTAATTAGGAGTAAGTGAGCTGGGAAATCTTGCTTTTCTTGGCAGCCAAAACCAATAAACAGCAGGCAAAGATTTAACTAGAACTGTAATTGCAGAACTACATCAGAGTTACAGAAACAGACTATGAAAACTGGTCTTCATAGTTTTGACTTCAGTTACAGAATCATGAATTTGTAGATTTTACATTACCATGTTGATTTTACAATTTAACTTTTTACTCTAAAAGGGACAGAAAAATGACTCAAATCCACTCAATACTTGTGTTTTATTAAAAAAAAAAATATATATAAATTCCATAATTCCACCTAAGAACAGACTGACCTCAGAACAAATTTCTCACATTAGCATTTTCTAGTACAAAATGTAAGCCTTCTGTTTCTTTATGGCAGGTTGAACAGGGTTCAGAAGGGACTACATGCTTGGATCATATTTGGCAGATATGGCAAATTCTGCTTTACTTCTCCTGATCTAGTCTCCGTAAGCTATTTTTTATCCCAAGGCTTCTTTCCAGTAAAATGACTGCATGCTTTTTCCTCCCTTTCAAATATTTTTTCATTTTGCAATAGCTCTGTCTTAACTAGCACTGCCAACCTTCCCTTAGGTTATGAAAGGAACTGTTACTTCCCATACTGCTGGAGAAAATAAAACATTTCTTAAAACTTGGCTAATATCCATATAGGCATGACTGCAAACATTATACTCCAAAATCTATACTCCCTATAAAGGATTCTGAATGTCAATTTGGAAATGTAGAACAATGTTAAACCTTATACATTTAAAAATCAAAGCTATCCAAATCTAAAATAACAACCTCAATTTTCTAAAGAGAAGCCTGAGCCCTTTAAACACTTCAGCAGACAAACCACAATGTATTTTCACATCAAACACTGATTCACCAGCTTTGAAGCCTAATTCAACTTCAAATACTTAAATGTTCTTGAAATGTCATCAGATGCACTGAGTGGCATGTATACTCTTCTGTGCAAGAAAAAGAGAATTATAATGAACTCAAAATAAATTTTAGACAAAGATCATTGAAAAGAACTCTAAAAAAAGTGATCTATTTAATGGAATTAACTACACTAGCCAGTCACTGTGCACCCATGCATGGAGTACTGCATAAATGCAACACCTAAAAAAATGGTAATAGTTCTTGTGATATTCAAGGAATCACAATTATAACTACTTTTTCATATACAAAAATATGAATAAGCATACATCCATGACAAGTTACAGCGAAACAAGTGCGCTGAAGAAAAATCAAGATAAAGGTAAGGTTTCCATAGTAACATTAACTGGCTTGCTATCCACATTTGTAAAGGCTTTCATTTTTCAATTATTACAAACAGCATTATGTTGAGGAACTAAGTCCAACTTAATTACCTTGTAACAAAAGCTGTGGGAAGAGAGTGCTCCCTTCTACTCCAGGACAGATGGACACATGCTGGGAGCAGAGATAGAAGGGATGGGAAACCAAAGGCTCTCCCTGAGGCACCAGGGTCGCAGCTTTCTGAAAGCTTTTGGGGGCATAGTTACCAGGGATCATTCAAACTACTGTTCCTTAGAATGCTTTTGCTACTTCCAGACTACTGAAATAGCAAATACAGCCAGGTACTGTGATGTCAAATAGCAGGCACCAGACTCAATTATAGGGTTGGAAGTCAGCATGTTCAGATGTCTCATGTCCATAAATATCTGAAGAATATATTGGTGAGAACTAGATAAGCTCCAGGTTAAATTAAATAAGTAGCACAACAAACTGGAAGTTTCAGCAGAGGCAAGGAAAGCATGCAACTGTTGATAACTGCTAGCTGTCAAGTGATATCCCTTTGATCTCATGCTTCATTCATTAGGCACTTTCCAATTTTTAAATCAAGCAAGGCAGAAACTACAAACATTCCTGATCATTATACAGCACCAATGGGTTCATGGGAGTGGCTTATGCTGAAAGTTGAATGAAGAAAGGGCCTTGGGACCCCTCCCAAACCCCAACAAATGTTAGGTTAAAGATATCGTGAATATTTACTATCCATATTTACTACCTGTAAGTGCTTGCTTGCAGCAAACTTTGTTTAAAATGTGATTTCTTCTTTCTTTTGTCTCACAGAGGCTAAAAAGGGAAATTCCATCCCACGTAATTAAACAGTAGAGCTACAGATGTCTAATATGACATCCTGCCAGTCCCAGCCATCAGGAACAGACTGGAACATGGAATGCACGGACCACCCCTACTGCATGAAGACATTTTACCAATGGATTTGGCAGTTTATGCTGCTCACAGACCTGTGCCAGGGATGAGAGGAAGTTTCCTGGCCCCAGTTCTGGAGGATACCTTGCTCTGCTCAGATTCTTCCCAATATTGTCCCTCCTGGTGTCATCGTCTTCTCCCTAGATCTCCTTCCAGTGCAATCCTACCTTCTTCCCCTGTATCTTTTTCTTTTGCACATGAGTAATTAAATTAATTTCCCTTATCTTCCCTTCCTGAGCTTGTATTGAATAACACTTCCTAGTCTGAACAACTGACACCACAGTGACAGCAGGACACAAATTCTATTCACATCATGAAACTGGGAATAGCTTAGTCTAGCTAGAAATGATTTTCACTTGGATCAGGCTCAGTGCAAACCCAGACTTTCATGGTGGGATGGTGTCAGTCTGCAATTGTATATAGAGCTACTCTAAGCTTTCATGCCTTGCTCAAAACCACTGAATATACTGTTCATCACTCAGACAACTTTGAGATACCTGTATAAATTAATGAGACATACTTCACGTTCTAATTTTAATGTCTATACCTTCTGGCTATATTTTAATATACTATTACCGTATAAATTGCATAAGAATGCCCTATCATTTTGGGAAGTCAAGAATGAGGACACCTTACATTATGTTTACTTGCTGAATTCCTGCATAACTCAATATACCAAGTATAATGGCTATCATCTGTATCATTTGACAGCGTTTCCATGAACTAGATAATGCACTTCATCCCTATGACATTATGCTAATATTAATACAATCCATCAAGTTATATAGCCTTTAAAGAAATTTAGCTTTATGGTTTCTTTTCCTGGACTAAGTCAATGTCCTTTACTCAGCACAAAACCATGAGCTGAAGGCCTAAAGCTAGTGTCAGTTTTAAATTTTGCTTCCCTGAAAACTTAAAGTACAGTCTTTGCCTAAAATTATTCTTTGTGTCTCCCTTCTAGACATAAGCAATTAAGTCATGGCCAACCAAGACATGGCCACTTTGGCTTTCCCCAGTAAGTCAACTGACTTCTAGCTTTCAGAGACTGCTCAGATATTTGCCTGCACTGCATGATGCACCAGATGTAACTCCAATCCAGAATCTGTGTTAATTCACTTTAACACAAAACACAGTCTAGTAAGCTTTCACCTTGGCTTATTAACTGCAGTTTAATGCCATCCTAACCCTGCTTCACAGCTTTGATACAGCAGCTGGCTGCATCTTGCTAGCTTAGAGACCAGGTGGAGATGGTATGTAAATGCTTGTGTCTGACCACACAGATGCAACCTGCTTTATACTTGTAATGCATAAACCCAGCAGTATTTTTGCTGCCACCTGGGTCCAGAATACCCAGAGCATAACTTAGGTCCATACTTAATGCAGACAATTAGAATCTAAATTAAACTATTAACAATGGCTCATTGAATAAATAGAATACTGAATATCATGTCTGGTGTAGTTACTGAAATCAGTATCTCTGAAACATGAACATATGTTTCAGATTGTCATGACAGCTTTTGGTTTAAAAAAAATAATGCTGTATTTCAGTGGCTTAAAAAGATAAAATAAACACAGTTATGGCCTTCCTATATTTCTGCCTGGAGTTAAACTTTATGTGTTTGAATTTCCTCAGGAACTATTCCATAAAGATAATGCCTGGCTCATACTTACAAGTACTTCTGCTTTGCTGCTCAGTCCTTTTCCATAATCATCAGTAGCAATGACCTGAAACTTGAAATAAGATCTTCTCATATTTTTGAACAGCATAGCAGTTTTTATCAGCCCGGTGTAAGCTTCAATCACGAAACCTTCTTTACCATCCTTGATTGGAGGAATAATGAGTCTGTATTGCATGGCACTGTAATTCCCAGTGTCTTTATCATCTGCCTAATAGGAAAAAGTAAACAAGCAGAGGCAAAAAAAAGTAAATATGCATGCAAAGAATCATTAACCTTGTCCTTTAAATAAAGTCATATTGGTCCTGCAAATTTCTTCTACTCTGACATTTTAAATGTTACATCCCAGAGAGCCAATATCACTATTACTTTGAATGGTTCATTTAACTTTGATGCACACAGTTCTGCTTTTCCAGCAATTTCTTCCTTCTGTGTTGGCACTAAACTGCTACAAAACAAAAAATAAAAAAAAAATTATAAATGGACTTTTCCAGTCTGCAACAAACTGAACAGGTAAGAACAGTTTAATTATGAGAAACCTTCACTGGCAAAGTCTTGTCACAATTAAATATCAAAGAAAAAAAAAAAAGAAGGATTGAGTAGCATTCCATTAATGCTACACATTGGATCTGATGTACAGACTCAGTGTAGGACGGAAAGCTGCCTGGCATTCTCCCATTGCTCAACTGCTGAAGAATTATGACAGAGTACTGGCATCAATACAGCAGCCCCAGTAGCTATGTTATTTCACCTACCTTGTGCTTGACAACCCTCCATATCCCTGTTCTGGCCTTTCCAGACCTACCCCATTGCACAAATCATGCTTCTGTTCAAAAAGCAGTACACATATTCAGATAGGAATGCTTCGAAGGACCCTTATAATGACTTCATGTGCTCCATTGAGGAAGGGGTCAGCAAGATGGCAGCTAATTACTGCCTGTCCATTTGCTCACTCATTAGACCTGGGCACTAACTCATCATCTGGGTCACTTCAGCTTTTATTAGCAGGCTTTTACAAAAATATTGGCACAGCATCTTCAGCCTCTGGCTTTAGCTAATGTTGGACAGAATAACATCCTTATCTTTAAAAAAGATGTGGATATTTGTGTAAAATACGTATTTCACAATGATTTAGAAAGAAAAACAATAATCACAGTCTAGTCAGGGTTTATGGTAGCATGAAGAGTTGTTTATTATGATACACCACTGCCATCTGAAAAAAAAACATTATCTGTACAAGGTCATTAAGCCTTCAAAGGATGACTATTAAACATTAAATGTTTCCTCACCATCAGTAAAAAAGATCTTTAAAGTGAAAACTTTCACTAACTCTTACTTTGTCTTTATTCTCAGGAATAGTGGTAAGGAGATGCAAGAAGCAAATCTATGCAGCCCAGTGATTGCGTTGTGCACCACCAAGCGATACTCTACCATGTGAATAATCCAGGTACTCAAAGCTGTACGTGCTTTTCATGCTGCTCTGATTGGATTAAGATGGAATAGATTTAACTACACAGTGCTTAAGCAAAAATATCTGGGCTGGTTTAGCTAGAGGTGGCAGCTATGTTTCATATAGCACTCCATTTTGCTGCGAAGTTGCCCAAAAGCTCCCACAGTGACACTGGCACCAGTCATCACTGAGGCAAACTGCTTAAAATGGTCCTTGCATCCTTTGTAAATGGTTTGGTGCTTTGTTTTCCTTTACATTGACAAATCTGGCTTGGCTATGAAAAGCATAAATATACAATGTGTTAAAGTGCTTTTGTTCTCTAGATCTATGGCTTTTTTAAGGCTTTTAAACTCAAGATTACTACCTCTTGGGTGAATCTCAAACCCCTTTATCAGCATTTTTAGAAAAGACAGAGAAGGATATGAGATTTCTAAAATTTACCCAGTTTTGTCAGTCAAATTTACCATGTTTTGTCTGTCAGTAGGTAAACATAATCATTGAGCTTTTTCAGAGCACTTCTGCTATCCAACTGGTATGGGTAAATACAACCCCAAAACACATTGGAGAGAGCAGATTAGAGCTTGCCAGGTGGATTTTCAGGACTAGGCTCAATTTTGGCTTTCCTTTTGACAAGTAAATTGATGAAGGAACAAAAAAATGTGAAAGCATCCTATATGGCACAAGGAAGTGAGGAAATGGCTATACCTAAAAATCAGGTTGATATGCATCATGTGCTAACAGTCCTCACTATTTAAGAGCTGTATGTCAGTGTTCAGCACCAAGCTCAAGTCAGCCCTTTCAAGAGGTGCATAAATGACTGGAAAGAACAACGGGATACCTTCATTCCTTTAGCAACCACACTGACTTCAGTAACCTTATCAGATATTTACTTTCACTGCAGTTTCATCTGATATATTCTAAGATTAGTCTATTGTGATGATCATGTCCAGCTGCCCAAGGCCTATCCAGCTGCTCTCTCATCCCCTCCTCTACTGGATAAAAAAAGTTTGTGGGTTGAGATAAAGACAGGAAGTTGACTTCGCAATCACAGCTACTGACAAAACACACTCAACTTGAACAAAACTAAATTAATTTACTGCCATATAAAAAATATTTGGTTGGTGAGAAACAAATACAAAAATCAAAACACCACTTCAGCTGTGCTTAGCCATGGGACAATCGGAAGGGGCTGTGCCCAGCCTGAGACAGACACAACCTTTTCTCCTAGAGACCCCCCAGCCCCTGCCTGGGCACAAGCATCTTGTGCACATGTAAAATCAAGCATTTCATTTGAAGAACCTGTTGTTAGCCAAATGCAAAGGAAATCTTAAAATTACAATGAAAGATTCCATGCAATTTGTATTACTAGATTATTACTACTAACGTTACTAAGGAAACATTAAAAAATGGAATAATGGAAATAAAACATCCTTGAAAATATGCAAACTGTAGGTTAAAGAAACATTCAAAGTGGCTTCTCTTGGTGCTTTCTGCATCAATTTTGTCAACATGTTGTAAGAGAGCTTCAGATCCTCCACGTATTCAAAGGTGAGAGCCTGTCTGTAGTAAGACAGGACAGATGACCTTGCAAAGAATAATATTTGATGCAATTAATCTACACCACCTACGTGCTACCTGAGAGACAAGAAATAAACCTCTCTGCAAGTCATTTCCTGGTAATGCAGAGTAGCTAATTTAAAAAAAAAAAATAAAATATAAAGAATAAATTATTTTCTTGCCACTTACCTAACAAATCAAGGTGTGCATACATTTAAGCACATACTAAGCAAGTGTGGTTTCTACAACACAGCTTCAGTTAAAGCCATGAACAATACAGAAAAGACCAGTCTGACAAAACCCACTGGCTTATCCACACTCAACTTCGTGCACTGGTAATGAAGCTGGGGGCAAAATAAAAAAAAAAAGTAGTTCCTATAATCCCATGTGTCTTGGCACGAGGCACATAGCAGCAGGCAGGAGAGCAATATATGATTTGTATCCTTAGGGGTCTTGACTCTACTGAGAGAGCATTTACAGTGACTGCCTAGCTAATTGCCAAAGGCTGTCTGGAGGTGCCCTGCAAGATGCGCATTATGCCCTTCTAATAAAAAGCCAATTTCTTTGTTAAGATGGATTTATTAGGCTGCTTCAGCTGGGCTGCAAGAACATCCTCATTTTTTATTTTTGTTTTTAATAGTAGAATCATAGAATAGAATCATAGCATAGTTAGGGTTGGAAAGGAACGTAAGATCATCTAGTTTCAACCCCCGGCCATGGGCAGCGACACCTCACACTAAACCATGCCACCCAGGACTCTGTCCAAGCTGGCCTTCAATGTCCAAACTGGCCTTAAAAATATTAGCAAGTATTAGCAAATTCCATCTCAATATAAAGATACAGCTTTTAATAGTAGTTCATTTCAATAACAACAAAAATCATTTTCACCTTTGTCCTGGTTTTGGCTGGGACAGAGTTAATTTCCTTCCTAGTAGCTGGTACAATTCTGTGTTTCAGCTTAAGTTTGAGAATAATTCTATTAACACACTGATATTTTTAGTTGTTTGTCAGTAGAGGTTATCCTGATCAAGAACTTCTCAGTTTCTCATGCTTCACCAGTGAGGAGGGACACAAGAAGCCAGAAGGGAGTAGAGACAAGACACCTGAACCAAACTAACAAAACGGTATTCCATACCATAGCACGTCATGCCCAGTGGAGAGTTTACCTGTAAGGGACTGATCACTGCTTGGGTCAGGCTGGTATCAGCCAGCGGGTGGTGAGCAACTCTATTATGCATCAGTTGTTTATTCCTTCTCTCTCTCTCCTTATTTCAGATTATTATTATTGTATTATTATTGTTCTATTATTATTATATTCTACTTTTAATTGAAATTATTAAACTGTTCTTAACTCATGTTTTTTTACACTTTTTTCCAGTTCTCCTCACTGTCCCACTGGGGCAGGGACTGAGTGAGCAGCTGCATGGTACTTAGTTGCTGACTGGGCTTAAACCACAACAACCTTTAGTATTTCACACTTGTATATGTGACTAACAACAAACAAATTTTGGATCCAAATTAGGGTATCAATATCGCAGGCACAAACGCTAAAGTCAGTCTTTTTGAATAAACATCACAACACTAATGTAGCTGATGAAACTCCAGTGAAAGAGGGATCTTTAAATTTTAAGTATGCAGTCTCTAAAATCCTGCAGTTCAGATTCCCAAAGCTGGTATACACACTGTGAGTTAATTTTCAAAGTTCTGAGAACTCAAGAGGCACTCCAGAGAAATCATTGTCCTTAATATCATTTCAGTTCAGTCTATCTCCATCCCAAAAACCACAGGTGAGCAAAGCCAGGTGCAAAGCTGCCTGAGGAACTTCGAAAACCCATCAGATTCCAATTTTAGATATTTTAAATTTGCTGTTTCCATTCCCCCCCCCCCATCCCTTCTCCACTATTTATAATTTCATCAAACCTAATGAGACTCCACACAACATTCAGCTTTTCAGGAACACCAGAGAGAGCTT